>JASANK010033380.1:0-11878 GCA_031753695.1 Desmognathus marmoratus | reverse complement strand
CGCGAATTTATGAGAATTTGGTCCTTCGAGACCTGAAAAAACTTGAGACCTTTTCCAATAAAAAGATGCCCTCCCAATATTGCAATATCACAAATTCTGAGTGACAAGCTATACAAGAAATGAGAACCCTTCAGGATGTAGTTATCAAACGAGCAGATAAGGGGGGCTCTATAGTTCTACGGCCCCTCTTTGATTACCGAGAAGAGGCCTATAGACAACTGAGTGATAGAACCAGCTATGCCCCCCTTCCTAAAGACCCTACCCCTGAGATCAGAACATTGATTAGCAGTAAATTACGGGAGATTGAGGGCTCCCCTTGGATCTCGAAACAAGAAATATCTTTTCTTACTAATTTTGACAATAGGACACCTGTGCTGTATTTACTGCCTAAAGTTCACAAGAACTTACACAAGCCACCAGGGAGACCCATTGTATCTGGGCCACAGTCTGTGCTTGAACCACTTTCCAAATATGCTGATTTTTTTCTTAAAGACATTGTAAAAGAAATGCAGTCCTACGTACAAGACAGTACAGACGTCATTAGACGAATTGAAAATAAGAGCTTTGACCCTACCAGACAGATTCTCATTAGTTTAGATATTGAGAGTTTATACACAAAGATCCCGCAACAAGAAACGGTACGTGTAGTACATGAAGCTCTCTGCCGTAGAACAGATGACTTGTTGGTTCCCAATGCGTTTATCATCTGGTGCGTTGAAATGGTTCTCTACAAAAACTTTTCAATTTGAGGGAAAATTCTTCCAGCAAGTGGGCGGGACAGCCATGGGGGCTGCCCTCGCCCCAAGCGTGGCCAACCTATATGTTGAGGACTTTGAGAACAACTATATTTACAACGTAATGAATCCATATGTAGATGAAATCCTCCTTTGGATTCGCTACATAGATGATATCCTCATCATATGGGAAGGCGAAGAAACTACAGCCATTGAAATGGTAGCTTGGCTTAATTGCCTTAACCCTTATCTTAAATTTACTGCGTCAATTAATAGGGAACAAATATCTTTCCTGGACCTGAAGATCTTCCATCATGATGGACACCTTTCAAAGGATACAGATCGCAATTCCCTTCTAAAATATGACAGCTTCCATACACGATCGGTGAGAGATAATTTACCGTATGGGCAATTTGTCCGTATTAAGAGGAACTGCTCTCAAAAGGAACATTATGATGAGCATGCGCAACAACTCACAAGAAAACTGCTTGATAGGGGTTATCCATCTGCTCTGGTTAAAAGAGCTAAAAAGAGAGCTAAGAATGCCAACAGAGACTCCCTATTGACTTATTCCAAGAAGGAACGAGATATGTCCAGATTGGTTTGTGTGACTACTTTTTCCACAATGTTCAATCAATTTAGGAAGATTTTACTCAAACATTGGCAAGTATTTCAAACTGCCGAACGAACAGTACAGAGACCCCTCATTACCTTTAAGCACAGTCGAAATCTAAAAGACGTCTTGGTTGCCAGTGACGTCTTTAAGAGAAGAGTGAATAAACAACGCACTATCCCAGATCTTCTAGGATGGAAAAGTACAAAAGGTCATGTCCCTTGTAAAAAGTGTGTGGCATGTCAGTTCTCTGTGAGATCTACGGAGATAATGTTGTCAACAGGGTTGATGAAACAAGAGGACCTTACCAACTGTAAGACCAAAAACGTGATTTATCGCATTACCTGCCCATGTGATCCTCACTATATTGGCATGACAGTCGTGAAGTTCGCATGAGGATTAATGAGCATCGTGGTAAAACATTTTTTTATTTTTTTTTATTTGTTTCCAGTGCGGCTCGCCCATGGGCCTCAGCGCACCATACCACGCATCACAACCAGTGGGATAAGAGGAAGTGCAGCCTAAGGCATAACAGAGGTCATAACAGAAGTGCATCAAGTTAATCCAGACGGATTCAAGTTATCTCATCAAACAAACAGGTCTTCAGGCTTTTCTTGAAGGTTTCCACCTCCTTGATGGACTTTAGCATGGGGGGGAGGGAGTTCCAAACGCTAGCTGCTTGCGCGGAAAAGGAACGGCCTCCAAAGGTAGCCAATTTAAATTTAGGGGGATTTAGGGGGAATCTCAGGTGTACAGCTGTACACCTGAGATTTTCAGGAGCAGAAACCAAGCATTCAACACCTGGACAGGAGAAAGAACTTAGAGGGAAAACTGCAAGCATTTCCATTTCCAAACAGGGGCTTCAATATGCATAAAAAAGAAATTTGGGGCTGATTCCATCAGCTACTGTTGAGCAAAGATAAAGACCATTATCTAATAATGTCTTATGTCATGTAAGGGCAGAGGGGGAAATTTCCACTTCTTCAAGTGGTGACTTAGTTTACATGGTTATTCTTGGTGTTCTTGTGCTCCACAAGGGCTGTTCTAGAAGGTTTGCTGTTGTGTTGGGGTTGCAGGCTGTGCCACGTCGCACAGTGTGGATTTCCTTGCTAGGGGTAGTGGTAGATTGGATGCTGGGGTACATGTATGGGGTACTCTGGTAAACAGTCCATTGCTATGTCTGACCGAGTGGACTAAAGTCCTCTGCCACCGGTTGAGTAAAGGAGCGTATGTGTTGCCAGCCTGAGAGGTGGCGCTACCGTTTGGTCAATTGGGTGATTTCCTATACTGGCAAAGATGCAGGGGGCGGGCGCGCGATGAGATAGATGGGGAGGTTGGGCAGAGCGCGGCTTCACAGCATCGTAATTTGGAGAGTCCTGCCATGCTGTTTCAATGCACTTTCATTATTTCAGTTTATTTGTACGCTAAAACGAGGCGCGTTTACGTCTTCACGTATCTACCTCTAGTGCTGCCTGTGAATATTCTACTCCACGTTCTGTCTCTCTGCGGCCCTATAGTCTTCGCTACTAAAATGAAGCTATACTCCCACCTCCATAGGAAACAACCGCACTCTCCTTCTTTGCCCACTTTTCTAACCAATCAGGGAGGGTAAGACAGAAGATGCCAACGCATCCCTCTACTGGGTATTTTTATTTTTTGTTGGCTTGGCTTATGATTTGGCCAGACGGTTTCAAACAAGACATCTGGCTTCGTTACTGATTTGCCTGGCGTGCCAGGTAACGTAAAACATTGGTCCAGCCACAAAGGGACCTTTTTTGCTGCCTTAGACTCCTAACCACTACTTCTTCATTAATCTAGTCCTTAGCACCAACCACGCCATAGCTATCCGAGGTAGCACATCCAGGCTGCCATCGAGGTACTCCTGTAGAGGTGGGAGCATAGCTTCATTTCAGTAGCGGAGACTATCAAGCCGCGGAGAGACAGAACATGTCGCAAAATATTCACAGGCAGCACTAGAGGTAGATACGTGAAGATGTAAATGTGTCTGGTTTTAGAGTAAAAACAGAATAAAATAATGAAAGTGCATTTAAACAGCCAGATCTTGCGACTAAGGACTTTCACTCTTCTAGTCTTCGAATGCACAACCCCGCGTCAGGTCTGTCTGAATCCATAATCAGATGATACCACTCCTTATCGGTGCAAGAAGCTTCCTGAAATTTCCACCTGGGCAGCTGGCACTTGGAGCAGCTGACAAAGCCACACAGTGGAATATGAGTGTCACAAGAGTGCAATTTTGTATTTGTGATTTAATTTTGACAAAAAGGTACACAAAAGCCTGGCTTGCCTCACTCCTCCTCTTTCTGTTGCTGGAGAGTTGGAGGGCTTGCCCACACTAACAGTAGACTGCAGATACATTTGAATCCACAATTGTGTCGTGCCGCACCTCTGTATTGTGCATTGGGATTCCAGACAGACAGTTATGGAAGACATATAAGTAAGTTACTATTCAACAGCGCAGCATGAACCAGGGCCTGCTTTAATGACATCAGATCCTCTGCTGGCAGCAAGGATCTCTTGATTCCCTTTCACCAGCCATGGATTTGCGTAGCCCAAATTCTCCCCATGAGGCCAGGGATCCAGTTTGCAGAGGCCGCAGTTCGGAGGCGGAGGCGAGAGCAGTCTCCTTGAACCACACTTGTGTCTTGTTCATGGCAGACTGCAGGCTTAGCTGGTGGACAACATATTAAACTGCAGATGCAGACTTACCCTCAAACATGCGTGCATTGCCATGGCCCTGCTTCTTCTTCTCCTCAAAGAGCTTGTAGCAGGCGGGGGTACTAGCCAGGAGCAGCCGGAAACCCTGGAGGAAGATGAAAAGTTAGACTAGAAAAAGCCTGTGCTCTGAGGTCCCTTGTACAGGGTCATATCTGTCTCAGGCCACAACAACTTCACAACTTTGAGGTCTGCTTATGACAACAGAGCACATGATGAGACTAGTATGGTGCTAGGATGAACTTCCAACCACAATTTGGTTAGCAGATTTCCTTCTGACGGAATTGTCCCTCCAGGAATCGTGGAATCAGCCAATCAAACAGAAGTGAGATGACAAGGAGGAAAGAACATTCACATCCGTCCTTGCCTCATTTGCATTACCATCCGACACACACACACACACAAGATAAAAAATGTTGTCATTATTTCAGGAACTGTTTCATTTCTGAAAAAATGAAAAGTACAACATATAGACAGTTTTTCGCTGGCTGTTATTTGAAGCAAAGTCATGTATGGTGGGATTGGGTCCTGTTAAAGTATTATAAATAGTATAATAATAGTAATTCAGAGTATGTGTTTGTGTACGTGTTCATTGCGGATGAACAGTCTGTCTCTGAATTTTCAGCTAGGATGGGATTGCCAATAACTCGACGTACAGAACTTGGAATCATTGGACAGATCATAACAAAAGGAGCAGAGTGGTTGATGCAGAGGCAAGGTAAATGCTATCTTCTTATTTACCTGCTTGTGATATGACAGGTTTAAGTAACAAAATACCATTTGCTCTGACCAGTGAATCATTGGACCAAGGTATTTTGATTTCCTGTATTCTTTCTTTCTTGCAATTAGCAATCTAAATTGTATGAAACCTTCTTTCCTTCTTAAAATCTAGTTTAACATTCCTTCCTTCATACTGCCTGATTACTCCATTTAAATATATTTTTATGCTTACACTAATAGAAAGCAAATTCTGGTAGAGCAACATGGAAGTTATGTTATGTTACTGGGTTTTTCTGGGCCCGGCTGTCGCGGTGTGGGGTTGGACGAAGATCCATCTCTGTGAGCTTGATGCATCAAAGACAGGAGAGGTGACTCTCTGGTCCCGACCTGGCTGAAGAGCAGACTGACCTAAAGGCTCCGCATTGGTCAGAAATGGCAGCTTCCTCTTTGAGCATCTCTGTTGTGAGTTGGCAAAAGAAAGAGACTGGGCTTCATCTCTTTAGAATTTGATGCATCTCTTTGTAATTTCGCTTTCAGAGCCTCATCAAGAGTTCCGCATTTCGTCATCCACAAAATTGGATGGCTGCACTGAATTTTCAGAAAGTCGGTCGTCCGCAAAATCATGAGTACTGAAATTTGGGGATGACCGCATATGGGACATTCACAACCAAGCGGCTGTCTGCATGCTTTGCAATGCAGAAGGTGGGGGCAGTGCCCGGAAGGGCGCCACCATCCATTGGGAATTGGGTTATGAGCTGCCAGCACAATATTAATTATAAACATATGCTGCTTCAACTTTTGGGGTCAGCACTATCTTGACCATTGACAAGGCTTCAGTTAGGGGCCCTGTGCCCTTGTTTTTTTGGTTTCATTTTGCAGAGCGGCACACCTCACTCGCAATTTTGCGGAACACCTCAGAATCAAAAAGTGCATTGTTCTGCATGTTTTCTTTAACAAAACATAACGAAAGCACTTCTGATTTTGCAGATGAGTTACTGCATGTTTTTTGCGGATTGCTGAAAAAAAAAAACACGCAGAAATCCATTCCGCACAACTCGTGATGACTCCCTTAGTTGGAAATGGAGATTGAAGAAGCAGTTTGCTCCTCCATGTTCGTTTTTTATAAAAGTGTTCCTACCTCCCTAAATGTGAATCCTTTTGCTTATATTTTCAAATCATCTCCTATTACTACTTTCCAGTGCCTGTAATCTCTCCCTCGCCTGAGCCATTTTGTGGTGGGTGTTTGATAGTTTGCATAATCTCTGTGGCATTTGATACAAAGTAATGTATTTTCCCCTCAACAGAGGTGCAGAGAGAACAGATGGCTACTTTGTGTCAAGCGCCACAGGGCTTATGTAAAAGAAAATCACAGCACAAAATGACTGAGACCAGGGAGAAAGTGTAGGCATTGGAAAGCAGTGTTAAGAGATGACTTGAAAAATTGAAGTCCAAGGAATTGGATTCAGGAAGGTATGAACACTTTAAAAAAACTGAACACAGTGGAGTGAAGTGTCCCCTTAATACTTCACATTGAATTAAATTGAATTGAATCCCATAGCTGGACGCCGCTGTATGGTACATGGGGAGAGCAGTCTCTGTATCGTCTCGTGACAATAGGCTAGTCCCCAAAATCACTTTAAAATCCCCCATCAGGACCTGGTTTGCACAATTTGAGGTTTACCTTGCGACCAGGGGCTGGCACAAAGGATAGGAACTCATCCACATGACCCACTTCCAGCCAATCAGACCAAAGCGCCAGAGGAGACTGTACGCGCTGCGCACGAAGAAAGTCCTGTATTACTTTGGTCATCTCCAGCCCACCAGACCTAATGCAAACAAAGGCAAAGGAGGGAGATGAGACATAGAAATAGGCAAAGATCAGGCACTGGGGAAAAATAAGATCAGGAAAAACAACAATGTCAAGGCTAAGAAAATTGAAACACAAAAGAAACGTGAGACAGATGCCAAACAAAGAGATTTATTGCCACAAGAAGAGATAGGTCTCATCATGAAAGGACCCCAGCTGCTGCCTACAGAACTCTGGCAGACAAACGTTCCATAAAGGTACAGCACACAATAACACTGGTAAAAGAGGATTGCCCCAACTCCTGTAACATGAAATCACAAATGAATTCTTCTGTGGGTCCACACAAGTATCACCTTGCTAGGCCTTGGAAAGAACTCTCTAATCCATATTAAATCAAAAATATATCAATGTTTTATTTTCACACATCAAGCACAATAAAAACAAGGAGAAACATCAAACAGAGACAATCAATTAACCTAGTTCATGTTATTCATATCCAATCGCGTCACAGACATTCTCCACCCAAGGGGTCCTACCATTGGCCCTCATTACCCCTCATACACATTCTGCCATACACTGAGTCTGTATGAGAGCACTTACTGTATTTATACCGGTTCTTTAACGCCGACTCCCCGGGACACCGAATTCTTTCCTGTGTCCACGGGGACCCGGAGTTTTATTTTAAAAATAAAAACGAGCGAAGCGGAGGGGCCGAAGGCCCTTACACCATGCCACTTGTTTTTACATTTAAAAAAATCCCTCAACAAGAAAAAAAACAATTCGGCGTCCCGGGGAGTTGGTGTAAAATAACCGGCATATTTACATAGTATATGGGGTAATGGTAACATTTATACATTTCCGATTAAATATGGATTAGAGTTATTTCCAAAAAATGGAAACACCATATACTGGCAACGAGGCAAACTTCTGTCACATGGAAAGAGAACGATTAGATTCAAGAAAGAGAAATATCAGGTAGGATCCATTAAAAGATGAGGACGAGGAACAGGGGCAAAGATTAGCTATAGTGAAAAGATAATCACAAAAAAGGAAGAGAGACAAATTCCAGACACAGCGAATACGACAAAGATCAAGGGTAAAGAGAGACTTATCAGACACACACACACACACACACACACACGTGTGTACTTGTGTAAGCACACACACACACGCATGCGTACACACACCCAAGCACAATGGAAATATAAAAAAAGAGACATAGAAAGAGACAGAGATCCCACAGGTAAAAAGACACTGTTCAGTCATGGAAATAAAGACTAGACACAGAAAGAATCAAAATCCAGAGGACAATAAGTTAGGTACAGGTGCAAAGGCCAGACACGTGTAAAGATACAAATAGCTTTATTACGAGTTATGCATGAAAAAGTACGTAGAGACCGCGGCGCAGGCTCTAGGCATACCCATAATTTTTGTGTAGCCGGCCCGCCCGATCATGAGTAGAAAAACACGTCTGCGTAGGCTGGCATGCAGAAAAGATACATAAAACCTACATCCGCATATTTCTTGCGTGTCCTACGTGCTATTTCACGTCGAACGTGAAAGAGCGCATAGAGCAGGCAAAATATATGCGGCAATCACATAAAAACACCTGTTAGAACTCCCGGTTAGAACTCCCGGCACCCAAAGTACCGGGAACTCGAGTGGAGTGCACACCAGGAAGTGCTGCAGCCCCCAAAGTACCACCCTGGTGACATCAGTGACCCCAGACTCAGCTCCAGGCCCCCAAGGGCACCCAGAGGCAAGACCAGTGTCCACAGGAGATACGTGCTGCCCGCAGTGGCATCTACATCCCCAATGTCTGCAGAGGGAGAGGGCATCCCTCTCCCTCTGCAGAGATTGGGGATGTAGATGCCCACTGGGATGCCACCCTCATGTGGGAAAACCCACAAGAGGGTGGACATGCCTAGAAGAAGCCCAAACCGGCGTTTGACAATGCCAAATTGAGGATCATGGTAGAGGGGCTGGTGCAGCACGGACACCTTCTTCAGGAAGAAAGAGCAGAAGACGGCCCTCCATGTGAAGAAGCAAATATGAGACAACATCGCCCAGCAGGTGTCGGCAGTGGGAACCACACCACGCACCAAGGCCGACCTTAAAAAGTGGTGACAGTACCTCAAGGATAGTTTATGTGCCAAATCTGCATGGACACCTGTGCGGCCTGTGTCCGTTGTGTCCTCCCCTACCACCACCAACCATGCAGCATCCCCCACCTCCCCATCCACCATAGCACTACCCCTTGTGTGGATGAGATTGTTGTCAAATCATCTCTTGCAATGTCCACAGTTGCCCAATGCACGCAGTCCTACACAGTTACTCAACAAAACCACCTTTCCACCCATCCAGGTCCGTGTCCAGAGGCTGGTCGCAGCACAAACTTGCATCCATGGCCACGGGAGGGGTAACAGTGCCACCACTGCAACTGAAGCCATGGGAGGAGGGCTGCCATAGTTTGATGGATAACATGACCCTCGAAGGAGACTACGGAGCTGAGCCTGTCGACGACGAGCCAGGTGAGACAAAGGTCACCACACCTCCACACATTTCAAAGAGGCATACAGTGCCAGTGATTACAACTGACACAGGGGATAACCGTGGTGAGCGGATGGCTGAGTCCCAGAGGAGCAAGCATTAGACAGCACATGGTACACATACTTACGGGATGGGCAAAGTGTAAATCCTGGTATGCTGGACAGGGAGGGAGGACACCATTGACAAAATTGACAAAGGTGATGTGGGTGTGCAGGGTGGTTACAAATTGGTTAGGGTGGTGACATGAGTGCTAGATTCCATGAAAATGCATTGGCCCAGACATACCACAGGTGAAGCTGTGGCCCACCGAGGGAGGTGTACCCAGTGTAGCACAAGCAGAGAGCCAGGCTCTGCCGGTGGCAGTGGCCCCCGTCTCAAGTGAAATGGTTCCAAAGCCATGCCCTGATGCAGAAGCAGGAATGTATGTAAGGGGGGTTTACCTACGTCAACATGTACTTATGGGAAGGCATGTCAAAGGCTCCGGAGCCAGGACCCATGCTGCATGACGTAGTTGTGACGCTACCCTCCAACCCCAAGCCGTCTCGGTGCACATGATGTAACTCCACCAACCCACGCCAAGCCAGCTGACCCCTGCCATGGATGCCCATACAGCCAAGACACTCCTACGAGCCATGTTGTGCGTGCACTCCATCGCAATTGTAAAGGTACACATATCTCCTGGCCGGGAGGGCCAATGACCAACCCCGTGCACAACTGGAAAACATGGTATGGAGCAGCTGCCCCGTTGTGGGTTTGGGGTGTACCTACATGAGGGCAATGTCAGTTGTGGGTTGATGGTTGATGACAAACTGCAAAAAACGGCATGTGGCATGGCACTGTTGCCATTGCAGTGTCATCCCATGTGCGCAAGGCTGACATTGCCCACCCCCCTATATCTAGTATGTGTGTCACCATCACAGCAATGCCTGAGCCCAATTGGCTAAAAGGGTGTCCAGCAGGCCAGCAGTGGGGAGGAAGGGGAGTTGAGGGTGAGGGCCACAGTTGGGGTTAGGGAGGGGAAAGGAAGGGAGGAGTTGTATTTTTCCATGGCGTAGTCTTGGCCTCCTGTGCCGGCCCTGGGGTGGTATGGGTGAAACGGTTGGGGGTGTGAAGCCTTTGCTCCTCTCCCTATGGCCCATGCCCTGTGGAGGGTCACTCTGGCCACCAGGTGGATTCTCATTACCCGCTGCTGCCTCCTGTTCTCCATTATGGTATTGCCTGTCTCTCATGTTGCCAGGACGTTGTTTCTGCGTTGTGCTGCTCTCTCCTGTTGCCAGGCTAGCCCCGTGGGGTCCGATGGGCTATTTGTTGACCACGCCATTGCAGGCATTTTATTTGCGTGTAGTGAACACCTCTGCAACCTCGGGACCTACGTTACTTTTCTTGCCTGAAATCTGCATGATTTCACACATTTTTTATGCGTAACCGAACATAATCATGCAGATTTCACTCAATAGAACACACGGAGGTTATTGCATAATCTCTATGTTTTTTACGTGGGCTAAGCACATTTTCATCTGCTCAGCCCATAATCATGTGTAGCGTCAAAAAATACGGATCCGCGTGTTTTTTGCGATTTATACGCTTTTTTTCAGGCTACGCATGACTGGTAATGAGGCTGAAAGATTTGAGGCAGTGAAGGGGCGTTGATGGACGCACAGGCGGTACAAAATGGAGAAACAGGGTAAGAATACACAGGAAAAAAGACAAAGACACAGAAACATAGATACAAATCAGATACGCATGAACAAAGATGAAAAAGGAGAAAAGACACAAACGTCAAACAAAAGAAAACAATAATGTTCGGGCACAGAGAAACAGACAAAGACTAAGTAGGCACAGGATACTAGACATACTATACAAAAGATCCGGCACAGAGAAATGGAAAGATATATATAATGTGAGTAAAGACGCAATGCTCAAAGCAGGGAGAAGAGAATCAGAAAAAAAGAAAAACACCAGTCAAAGAAATAGTCAAAGAGGAGGCACCGTGAAAGAGACAACCGCCACTCACAGGTAAAGAGCGCAAAATACAAGACACAGAATGAGCAAATAGTCAGACGCGGAGAAATAAAAAAAGATCAAACACAGTAAGAGGCAAATATCATATTCAGAAAAAGAAAGGCCAAAAACAGAAAAATAAAGATCATACACAGAAACCACAGTCAGAGGTAAAGAGACAGATATCTAACATGAGTAAAAACACTAAAATGAATCTAACAGAGATATACCTCAGATGAGGAAAGAACAGACACAGAGAAAGAGACAAAGATTATACAGAGCGAAAGAGAGAAAGATCAGCAACAGAAAGGGACAAAGATCAGACACTGAAAAAGAAAAGGTATCTGACCGAGGAAAAAGGACACAGACACAAAGACCAGACTTACAGGGAAAGGAACAAGATAAGACACTACAAGCCAAGGGAAAATAAGTACAGATCAAGCACACACACACACAAATATAATAGGGAAAGAGATAGAAGATGGCTTTTGACCTAATATTGGTGGAAAGACATATGTTCAGTTTTGTTGGGAAAAGACTGGTCAGCTGATGCTCTAGTATGACAGGATACATAATCTTCTTTTTAATTCTCCTCATTTCAATTTCTCTTTGTATGTTTTCTTCATTTTCCCTCTTTGTGCCTTCAATAGCATAGGAATCACCTCTATTTCCTTCCTTCCTTCCTTCCTTCCTTCCTTCCTTCCTTCCTTCCTTCCTTCC
>JASANK010022290.1:0-11930 GCA_031753695.1 Desmognathus marmoratus | reverse complement strand
TTTCCAAAACTGTTATGTTGTTTACACAGTGTTTCGGCCCCACGAGTATCTACAACGTACTCGGCCTCATCAGAACATAATCGCAACAATTTTGAAGAACAGAACAACACGCTTCATAATGTACTAGAGAAAAGGGGAGAGCATACCATACAATTAATAATACACAATGGCACATTAAACCATGATCAAATGTAAAGTCTGAGACCATGTCTTGTGACCACCACCAAACAGTGACATCTATATAAAAAACACACATATAAAAACCACACCTGGACCAGCTCACAAAAGTGACCATAACCAGACAGTGACATATGTAAATATCTCCAAACAAACAACGAGGCAAAAATGAGGCAACCAGAACCAAGCCTAACGCCGAAATACCTACCCAGGAGCTAATCCGAGAGAGGCATACCCCCGCCGGCATACATTCCACAGTCGGATACCACACTCATAGTCCAGCAAAACAGGGAGGGAACTCAGGTTACCGCTATTTCACACCACTACCTTCAAAAAAGGAAAGAAAGAAAACCAATCCTCAACCATAAATACAATGCCCAAGAGAACTGCTAAGCCATCAGAGAAAGAATCAAAAACAAGGATAGCCACCTTAACATGAAGCAAAGCACATGCCAGCAATCCTTTGAAGCCTCAGAGACTGGGAAAACCCAGCCAGCCCGGAGGCAGATGGAGAAGAACAAGACTGCACCACAGCAATGAAACCTGAACAAGGCAGCAGAAAACGCGCCTAACTCCTAAGGGAGAAAGATACAAAGAGAGGAAAAGGGGCCGTTCATTGGGCTAAACTAAGGGAACACCCCGAGTTTTTTGATAAACTGTTCTGTAGACTTTGCTACGATTTCAGCTGCACTGAAACCTTCATTGCAGTTCTGTTTACATGGGGAAATGCCCGGCTTACCACAGATGTGTTTTACTTTTACGGGGGTATCCCCAACCATAGGCGTCGTTAGGGGGGTAAGGGATTAAAGCCCCGAGTCTTCTGGCAATAGCTCCAAATAAAAAGAGTAGAAAATGCACTCGGCACTGCTCTTAACTTGACGGCACGCAAAGTGCGTCTGAAAATGAATTTGTTCCCAGACGCCTGGGCTGTAGCCCCGAGTCTCTTGGAAACGCCTCTGCCCGCACTATCCTACCTTAGCCTGCGGAACATGCTTGGCGGGTCAAAAGTGAAAGCGGAAGAGCTCCAGGCAGAGCAGGTATATATAACCTGCTCAAGCCAACCCCCCTGGCCTCCCTCCGGGGGTGGGCTTAGGACCAGAAGGACAACCCTTCCCCATTGGGGAAGAATGGGGGAGGGTTGTCCTTCTGGTCCTAAGCCCATCCCAGACCATCCCCCCCACACCGGCTGGGTGTGAGCCAGGGGGGCAGTGGAGGTCAGCAACAAACGGCGCCAGGCAACTTGCCTGACCCAAACATGGAGAAGGCTGGTCGGCCTATCCCCAGTCCGCAGGCTAAAGTCGCTGCAGTTTGCAGCTACCAGCGCTTTCCCGGTCTACACATATGTGTTTTTAAACTCGTAATCGCGCGGACCGGCTATGCAAAAACAAAAAAGTATTTGTAAAGTCTGCATTGTGGACTTTACGCATTTTTGCATGCATGACTCGTAATAACCCCAAAAAGAGAGGCTCAGAGCGGCAGGCAGGTTCCAGGTGGAAAGGAAACTCAGAGCGGCAGACAGGTTGATAGGAATAGGGAGACTCAGAACGGCAGGAAAGCAAGCACAGCGTGGTAGGCAGGCTCAGAATTGCTGGCAGGCACAGTGCGGAATGAAGGCTTAGAAACTGGAAAGGCAGGCAAACTCCTAGCAGGATGGAGGCTCAGAGCAGAAGGCAGGCTTAGAGATGCAAGCATGCTTTTATCGGGAGGCAGTCAGGAAGGCTGGTTCATACTGGGAGAAAGACTCAGAGCGGCAGGCAGACTGAAAAGTGCAGGCAACTTCTGAGGGGCAGGTTGACTCATTGCCGGAAGCAGCCAGAGAGTGGCAGGCTGGCTCATAGCGGCTGTCTGGCTCAGAGTGGCAGTCTGGCTCAGAGCGGCAGACTGGCTCAGAGCGGCCGTCTAGCTCAGAGTGGCAGGCAGGTTCAGTGCAGCAGGATGGCTGATAACAGCTTTCTGGCTCAGGGCTAGAGGCAGGCTCATAGCAGCAAGCAGGCTCAGTGCTGCAGGCAGCATGAGAGCAGTAGGCTGGTTCAAAGCGGCATGCAGGCTCAGAGCAGGAGGCATGCAGGCTCAGTGCTTGAGGCAGTCCCTGATCAGCAGACATTCATAGCAGCAGGCAGGCAGGCTCATAGCAGCAGGCAAGCTCAGAATGGCATGCTGGCTCATAGAGGCAGGCAGCCTCAGAGCGGCAGTCTGAATCATTGCGGAAAGGCAGGCTTGGAATGGGAGACTTGGCTGGCACAGCATGAGGAATACAGCTCCACCTGTGCCAATTGCCAGAGCTCCATCTTGGTGGCAATGGAGTAGAGACACCCAAAATAATCCCAAAATATAGGGGCTGATTCACAAAGCAGTTACGTTTGTATAGTCAAACGTAACTGCTTTGTGAATCAGCCCCATAATATTTAGGTCAGATTAGGTCCCTAATAGGTGTTGTGGGCCAAAACCATTCTTTCACCTCTCGCCTTTGCAATTAAAGGACCGGTCCAGTGCAAAAATCACTCCTAATTTGTTTTAGTACATTTTAAAGTACTAAATTAGCACTTTAAAATGCATATTTTCTTAAAGCAAAAGTCAGGTGTGCTTTTAGAGATATGATGATGTGAACGTTGCCTCTACACTCCACTTCACTTCACCGCAGAAGGCTTGCCAGGCAAATGCACATCTACTTCACTGTATATAAATGCAGTGACTGCCACCAAATGGTTGTTTATGACCCTCCAGCCTTGCTCGAAATAGATTCCTGCATATGGGCTGTGAGGGATGCTTGCGCTCAGAAACACCAGTCTTCTCGTTTTATCTAGTGAAAGCAAGAAAGCTAATCGGTTTATTACCCTATTGCTAAACAACTCACTATCAGAGCAACTGCCAGTCTGCACTTAGATACAGGCATTAGTCAATGCCATTAGTTTTCTGCATGTGGGTGGGTAAGTGCCTGGCATGGCTGGGTAGGTGGTAGAAGGAGGAAACAGTGCCTTGGTGGGTGGGGTGAGGTGATGTGAGGCAGTTTGTGGGTGGGTGACCCAGGTTAGGTGAAAGAGCGGGTGAGTGAGTGGAGAAAAGCTTTTTTTCAGGTCAATTTAAAGCAAAATTACAATACTAAAGGTAATTTTATGGTTAAACAATCTTTAAATGCCCAGTGAACACATAGGCACAGTTTTTAAATGACACACAAAGGAGACAATTTACAATCTAAAAAAACAACAACGCTGACCAGGAATCTGCAAAGCAGAAAATAGGCAATGAAGCAAAGCAGCAAAGAGAAGTATTACGGACACAAATTAGAAAGCAATTGGTACCAACATCATACATGCACTAAAGAGATGGGTAGGTAATTGGAGGCATTTTCCATGTTAAAGCTCCTCTGTGTGATTGCTTAAAACACAATCCTATTACCTTTGACAGTTATACAGCATGCATTACAAAGCTAGGTAAGTAATTGGAGGTAATTGCCAAGCTATCAAAAAATGTCAACGCTCCCAGCTCCCACCAACTGTGACTGTTTTGAGTGTTTTACAGTTTTGCAATAAAAGACAAACCAGACAACCTATAACTTTAAAGGAAGCTGGGCTGTAATTATCCCTAGCTGGGTAAAACATCCGTTCAAAATCAATTAACGGAACAATCAGCCAGAAAGGTGCCGCCGAGCCAGAATCCATACACCCATAAACGACATGAACAGACACAAAACACGAAGGTCTCCACCAGTGGAAGATGCCCAGAAGAGGGAAAATATTGAGGAACCAGTAGGAAGACCGCGGAAACCCACGGCAATGAAGGTATTTACATTTTCCTACAGTAAGGGTAAAACACTAAGACTAAAATGTTAACAATTTACATGCTCCGAAGGGCACCAGGTCAGCGGCTTAAAACCACAAATGGGGTCACGGGCGCTATACAAATACAACTTAACATAACATAACATAACATAAGTGCTTCGGCAGGAAAAAGAAATCCCTATGCTAGCTGCTCTTGTTGATAGCGTTGCAGGAAATATTAAAACCATTAATTTTCTGCCCATGGCAAAAAACTAACAAGGTGGTTGAGGAAGGTAGGAAACTGCATATACCCAGGAGGTCCTAAAAGTCCCAAAGTAAAACTAACTGTTGCTAAACATGATAATTTGTAACCAGATCTGCACTGCCTATGGGTCACATCACCAGCTCACATTCTCTAGAGGGAGACCCGGCTATTTGATAATCCAAGTACCACTGCCATTCAGCTTAGCCTTGTAGAATTCAAACTGTTACTCTGCTCTGAAGGGTGCTTTGAAATTAAAAATATCATGTGAAATTCGTCAATGTCTACTCTAGAAACCTAAACACAATAACAAATAACAATAACATTACTTTTCTCGCCTGTAGGTGGTGCTAAAGCGCCACCTGCATGCAGAAAAATAAAAACAGTAAGCCCTGTAAACCACCCCGCACATTGGGACGACCTGGCTTCTCTACTGACCATGTCACTAGTTTTTATTTTATTTAACCTGTTCACCTGACATCTCAATGTGAAAGTTAGGTTGTGACGTCTTGTGCTTGATGGGAGCACCGTCCCCCATTCAAATATTTTAGGAAATGGGACTTTCTTATTAGTCATATACAAATGCAAGCAACCCTCATGCCTAAAGGTAAAACATATCTACCCACGGAAATCTTTAATTTCCTCCCAGTACAAGGAAAGCACAGACTGTTTAGGTTTCAGACCGGTTATCCCTTTAAGTACATCACGAACGTGATACCAATAAAACGAGCAGGGATCTCTCTAATGGCAAGAACTTACATGTGTAATGGTCAATTTTGTATGTTCAGACAATTACAGGAAGTTAATAGATGTATTTACCAGGATGGACACAGACAGATGGCTCTAGTTTTAAGCAGGATAAAGTGAGAGCACAGCTACTTTAGAGATGGCGGGCTGTTGGCTCCAACGCCGCTACAGCTCAAATGTTATGATCTCTGAAAGGCTCCCTGCTGTACCCAAGTGCCACTGAGGGGCGCATGTCCCGCCCCTCACCACACCATTGGCTGGAGGCTGCCGAACAGGAATGACTGACACTGTCAGTCAACCATTACACGCTACTGATTGGGCCCTAGTTACTGTGGAAGCCACCAAAAGCATAATGGCTTGCCCACAAGGGGTGGGTTGGATTGTAACATATATGTAGCACTGTAGAGACCCTGGACATCATGATTCATGAACCATGAAGTCGCACCGACACAAGCCACTTCACAGACTAGTAGTGCCTGATAGACCACAGAGTGCAGCGCATGCACTTGCATTAAAGAAAATACTGTCCGGAGTTTACTGCCTTCTTTAGTTTGAACCATAATTGCTCTTGAGATATTTCCGATAAGTTGGCAGGGCCGTCTTCGGACTAGGCAACCGTAGTTGGACATGATTCAGCCACACCTGAAGTTTCTGCGGCCTTTCCATCCCCCACTATGCAGAGGCCTTAAGTCTATTCCCCATCCCATGAAGCCAAATAATATACAGGAACGGTGGACTGCCAGGGCACCTTTAGAGGAGAAACTCGGGTGAACTCTGATCCCTCTATAGTGTTGCAGGGTGGACTAAGTTCCCCATTGGTCCTAGTTAAGAGATACAGGGCTAGGCTGGCACACTAGTCAGCCGGGTACACTGCAGTGCTGTGCATCAGTCTCTCTTTTCACCCAGGCTCGCCTCTCAATGCATCGCCTACCTCCCCGCAGCAGCAGTCACATAACCAATGGCAGCCCTGCTTCATAAACCCCGCCCACCAAAAACACCAAGATGACGTAGCAGTGGACATGGTCAGCCCAATCAACTTGTGGGATTGGAATGACCACGCCCAACAGCACTGCATTCAACGACAGACACCCGCAGGCCTCAGGGATTCTAATGTTAACCTGGCCATGCCCACCCATATGTCATTCTGCCAGCCATATCACATCAGGCAGCTGCATTAGTGAGCACATGGGTGAGCGCTACTGTCCCAACCTTTAATGATGACTCGGGGGCTTCAAGCGGCAACCCACTGTTGCCGTACTGTCTACCAGTAACCTTCAACATTAGTTTTCTGCCCAGCAGGTGGTGCTAAAGCGCCACCAGCTTTGCAGAAAACTAAAAAACTGCCTCGCTAAAGAACAAGATGCAAATTTCCCTAAACTGTATTTTTAAAATACAGTCTGAGCAAAATGAAAGAAATGTTTGCTTTAAGAAAACATGCATTTTAAAGTGCTAATTGGGTACTTTAAAACACACTACAAATAATTGGGAGTGATTTTTTTCACTGGACTGGTCCTTTAACAGCAGCTTGTTTTAGCAGAAGTTTAACACACTTGCGCTATCATCTGCTTTCAACAACTCAGTGTGTTATTATGAATCTTTTTTAGGTTAAGATGTGTTTCAAACAAATGTTCCCTCCTTGGGTCCTCAGTACAGCTGCTATCCAGTGCTGGTGACAGGGCGTATTGACAATTTCAATGGAAAGAAGCCCTGACAGGTTTTGACCAAATGTGTATAGAAGTGGAGGCCCTAAAGGAACCCCCCAATATTGACTTGACTTAATAATCTTTATTTGCACATCTAAGCATAACAAGATATACCAGCATTACAATTATACATTAAAAGAAAAGAAACATACCCAGCAAACATAAAACATAATACATCTAGGCTGTAATATTCCTAGTCAAGAAAGCTGGTGGTTTTATAAACAAATAAATGCGAACCCCCCAATATTAATTCCTAGTCAAGAAAGCTTGTTTTATAAACAAATAAATGCGAACCCCCCAATATTAATTCCTAGTCAAGAAAGCTGGTTTTATAAACAAATAAATACGAACCACCGATATTAATTCAAAAGGGGCTCCTCTTTCCTCCTTTTCTGGTGTTGTCCCTGAAGCTTATTTACTCTTCTTCCATTTTAGTGTCAATCCAAACCATGCAGCATTTTCCCCACACAAGGACATTCTTTGCAAACAGCAGCCTGGATGCACTGGTTTCCTGTGCTCTAAATGACTTAATATGTTGCGGTTGTTTTCCAATTGCAGCAGTGAATGAATAAGAACTGCTATTTAAGATGGCAAAATGGTCTCTCCATGTTGTTATTTAATAACATGTCAGGGCGGGTGCACAGCATTGCTCCCAATGGGACAGACAGGTTCTTTGTTGAGCCCTTGTATGCGGTTAGTTTGGTTCCGGAAGTTGGTTCTGTTGAAATGATGCAGATTTGCCATCTACAGCAATTGCCCTCAGGAAATGGTTATTTCCCTTGGCCTATTTTTTGTTGGAGATTTCTGGTTATTCAGGCAGGGCTAACTTCAGAAAATCTGGATATTTCAATAATACAAAAGGGGTGATTTAAAGGCCGCCCCACCCCTCTCCATGGAAATCTATTGCAAGCACGTTGTGGAGCCCATTTCAATGGCTTCATTGAGTAGCACTGCAAGGCAGCGCTTCAATGGTGGAGCACAGTAAAACACGGAGCCGGAGCTAGAAATCTTGGAATTATGGCGTGGCCCATTGTGACTACTGTAATGTAATGGGCCTGATGTGCTGGGCCCCACTTCCATAGGCATCGATTGCCAGCCCCTAGTGAGACCCATTGCAATTGCAATGCCCTAACTATACAGGTTTGGTGTGAAAACGGCGATACAGTTCAGGCGAGGGGTGTCAAAGGAGCCCGAAATGCGGCGACATTCACCTCCCGAAAAAAGCACCACAGAGCAGGAAAAAGCGGCCGCAAGTATAGTAGGCGAATGTGAGTTGCTCCCTGCTTGAGCCCTGCTGGGAGCGAAAAAGTGCAGCCAGCAGCAAAAGCTGCTAAACATTTGTTTTTAACTAATGCTGCCAAACACGTTAACAGTAAAGTGATGATTGCTTGTGTCAATTAAGAGGGTTTGAATGAAGGAAGAATCATTTTGTATTTGTGGATGTGTCTGGTCGTGGATGAGATTCTTGCATACCTGCAGTTTGTCAGTTTCTTCACTTCAAATAAATGCTTGAATGCGTTGATCGCCTTTATTATGTCCAGTTAACTTTTGCCGTAATAGAATTCTTGGTCCTCTCGCTGTACAAGGCCCGGTGTGGAAGAAAGAGCATGCCCACTAGACCCAGGATTGCTTGCACGATCGACATCAGTCCATCGGGCCCACGGAACTCATTCAGGCGCGTATTTACCTGTGGAGGTGGAGGGTGTTACACCCCCGCCCACCCCTCCCCAAGATTTGTCAGTCTGTCAAGTTAATTTTACCCATGTTGTCAGAAAAAGCACATTATTTGTTTTTATTGCGTTTCTCGGAAATTTGGAGTCATGTACCCGGAATGTAGACGTGTTTGTCGGAAACACCTCTCCCCCAAAACAATTTCAGGGCTAGATATGCCCCTGGTCTCATTAAAGAAACCACAGCATACCACGTACAAGGCAGAAACCTGCATAGTTCACATGGGCGTCTGCGGGAGGGGGAGGGGGGAGGCGGGAGGCAACTTTCCCCCCGGCTCCCAGGGTCTGCATGTGAAATTCACAGCTTGGCCCGATTTACATATTTTTTTTTAAAAGTGTCTTAATTTTGCCTTCCCCCCCCCCGGAAAAATTCCTGCGGACGCCCATGATAGGACATTCCATTAGACTCACTACACACCACCTGTAAAAACCATCCAGACTGTCATGACCAGCACACAAAGGAAGTAGTCATAGCACACAATAATCTCTGTCCCACGCAGCCTCTGAGCACTGCGTAAGTGGCTGTTCGTGATCTCCTCTAGCCGACCATCAGAGCACAGAGCTTGAAACATCTCATGCAGTAAGACTATTATTTACTGATTTATTATTATGTAATATTATTGTAGCTGCTGGAGACTCCAATACTAATCAGGAGCGCCAGCCTGGATGAAAACATTGATGATACATCATTAACACTTAGGCAGCTCCGGCAGAGCCAGACCACTCAAAAATGCCTGAATCTCATGCACGCAGCAACTATAAATTAAGGCAGCCCTCCAAACTCGGCCAGCCCAACCAATATTATAACCAAGCAGCCTGTTGAGCGCAGAGTTGCTCAGCAACTCAAATATCACTTGAAAACCAAAGATGAATTAGGTGCTATTACGAATCAAGCGGCCGGTGACCCAGTATCACAGCTAGCTCAAAACGCAACGGACTCATAAACCCCCACACAACTGCCGGACAGTGCACTCGGGTACCCCCAAATTGCACCCATTACCTGACTCTACGTAATTACAGGCAGCCCCTCAGAAATACATGGGCTCCAATATTCCAACATTCAGCCTCAGATCAGCGCAACCATGGAGGGAGAGCACACCTGAAGATGCATGGGAGATGGGCGCAGGGCCCCCAAGGCAGGTGGGAATCCGGGTACAGGCCAAATGAGGGGATTGGGGGAAAGAATAGGGGGCGGGGTCTGACTTGAGGCTGGAAGGGCAGCACAACGCCACAAAAGTACACCTTCCAGGGCGTCCTAGCCCTGGCGTCCGTACAGCCAAGGACGGGCAGCGAAGGATGAGTATGGCTGTTAACGAGGCTGTTGAAGAGGTGGTGAGAGGAAAATACGCAAAATCCGACAACCTTCTATCAAGACGTTAAGGTAAACTGCACTCCATGCCTGGCACCTAGAGTACCCAAAACATTTCCCCCAGGCAGGGGTGCAGTCTCTATTTACACACCCACATTACACACTTATCTACACCTCCCCCTGGAGGTGAGGGAGGGGCATGGCTCATCTGGGGACTGGTTCACGCTGCACACGGCCTCAGCCGTCGAGCCGTGACAGCCCCCCGTTAAGACAGGATGACCGGCAAACTCACAAAGGAAGGGTGGGCCGATAAATGAGTAGCTATGACCCAGCCTGAACACAGACCTAGACAATACTCACAATGACAGCCCATAGACATACCAGCACTGACTACCCATACAAGCCCATATACTGACCCACAGCAAGACCTTAAGACACACACCAAACCACACATACTCATCAGCCCAGCAGGAACAGCAAACACCTCCAGCTATACACCAGTCAGAGGCCGCAGGACCCAGCGTAAGAGCATGCCCAACCAATGGAAGGTATTCCTCCACAGCTTGGAAAGGAGGCCATTAGTTGTGGTTGGACATTCGGACAACACCTAGAAGCCACGGGAGCATGCACCAGGGGCTGTACAAAGCCTGATAACATAACACAACATAACTAGCCCAGATCCAGTCAACTGCCCACCATCCTAAACTATACGCCTGCACACCACACAACCACTCACCAAGCAGAAACCACTACAGACTGCCATACAGAACTAGGAACTGATGCTATCAACCAGCCAGGTAATACCATACACTCCTTTTCAACACCCAGGGACCTAGGGACCTAGATATAGAACAATGTATAACCATACTATGCAACCTTCCTCCCACAGCACGAAAGGGGCCCTTCAGTTATGGTTGGGCGTTGGACAGCACCTGAAAGCCGCAAAAGTGTGCACCAGGGGCTATACAAAGCTTGATGACATGACATGACATGACAACCACACAGGACACTCAGAGGTCACAGAGGTCAGGCAATATACAGAACATTACATAACAAATATCAGTGTGCAAAGATTTAATCTTAAACAGCATATACATGAACACTAAGGAAGCAGACAGCAACAAGAAGACAACAAGTCGGCCTGGGACAGAACTCTGATCCTGCGACTGGGAAAAAGTGGAGAAAAAGATTGCACAAAATATGAAAAAAATGAAAAAAGTGGCCAACTCCAGGAGGCAAAGAAAATTCAGGATTTGCTCGAATTGCAGTCCACCCCTGGCCTTGTGAAGTCTACAAGAACATATAAACTAGCATTCTTGGACAGGGGATGGCAATTCGTGAAAACCAGGAAGAGAAAAGCTCACGCCTCAGCCCATGGCGCAAGGATATTGCAAATGTGGTCTGGAGGCGGCCTATAAAAACCAAGCTTACACAGCATAATATCTGATGTATGCATGCATTCTGTGAATCACATCGAGGGTTTCCTTAGCAAAGGGCCTGCCTTTAGTCAGATGGCAATGGCAACCCAAAGAAGTGAGAAGCCATGTGGCTTTCTGCTCTGCTGTTTGATATTCCATTCCTTGTGGCTGTCGACCGCAGGGTCTCCCATTCTGCGTGCAGGCTGCTGCCCTTTTACGTCCTACAGCAAGGGATGCTGAGCTTTCAGTATTACTTCTGTAAAAGAGCAAGAGTTACTATGTAAAAACTGTAATGATTGGCAAGCAAGAGACCAAAGGTGGAAATGAGTCATTCCTCGGTATGGCTCCTGCGGTCACTTGGAATTGCACAAGTTTGTTAAAATGCTCTGAATAACCTTGGTGTAAAATCAAGGAATAATGTGAAGCAACTGCCGTCAGAGGTCAGAAGACACTCATTGCACAGCATCAGGAATGGAGAGGAAGGGTAGATGTTGCTGTCAACGACGTCCGCAGGAATTCATACGGGGGTGGGATTGGGCAAAGTTAAAAAACTTTGGAAAAAATGAATGAAAATCGGGCCAAACTGCATTTTACAAGCAGACCCTAGGAGCCAGGGGTGGGGGAAGCGGGGAGTTTGGCAGTTGTCCCTCCTCCCCTTACCCCCTCCTGCGGACACCCATAGAGACTGTTACATGTAGCTGGAGGGGTGGTTCCATGAGATTTCAGCGCAGCCATAAACTGTTCTGTATGAGAAAAGAACAGCGGTTCCTTGAGAGGTCTATCATACATCAACTATGTAACGGATATGAGTTGACGGATATTCCAT
>JASANK010011205.1:0-11981 GCA_031753695.1 Desmognathus marmoratus | reverse complement strand
CTGTTCTGGTCTCCTTCCTGCTCTACTTGTTTGTTTGTCTGTCCTTTGTTTCTGTGTGTGCCCTGAGGCCTATGGGCATGTGGCACGTTAATACACTCATTAAAGTAAAGTAAAGTAAAGAAAGTCCTACCTCCGCACCAGAATTTCTGGTTAAATCAATATGGTGGGACCACTGCCACATGTACTTCCCTTTTATTTTTATATGTTCAAAGTCTTATATCCTGGGCTTAATAATGCCAACTTTAGCCAAACCCCTCCACCTACTCCCACTAGCTCCCTTCCTTCCCCTTCGGCTTCATTTATTTATTTAAAAAGATTTTTATATAGCGATTCAGCACTGCTTTGAACCGCTGTACACATCAGTGAGACATATATAGAAAGACAAAACTAAACACAACCCTATAAAAGAAAAAAAAAACAGAAGAGAAAAGAGGCAGCATAGTTCGGACCAGACACTGACTAAATCACTCTAGGTTTGTATACTGGTCCACTTTCCTGATTGCGTATCTTATTGAGTCTAGCCAACTCAATTAGCCTCACGTTGTCTCTCTTAGGGAGAGGGGGGGACAAAATGCCTGATACCAAAAATGTCTGAGTAACAGATCTGTCCTTCAGAATGGGGTTTTCACTGCTGTCCCCTGAGGCGGGACTCAGTTTCCTGAGGACCTCAGTCTTGGCTGTCTTCGCTGTTCCGAGTCCCCTCGCTAGGACTCTACGTTCTTCTATTCTCAGCAGATGTCTTTTCAGCTCTGTTTTGAATTTCACAAGCGTTGGAATGGATCTAAGCTGTATGGGGAGCGTATTCCAGACTTTGGAGGCTTTGCATGCAATAGTAGCTCCTCCCTTAGTTTGTTTCTTGAATTTCGGGGGGAGCAGTAGATTCACTTGAGCACATCTACTCAGATGGCCTCCTGTATGTCGCGAGGCCCACTTATGTGCCCACTTACCGGCTACTCCGGTACCCGTGGTCATTTCAACAACGTGCCAGCATCCGCCCTAGACTGTTCTAGGATGCCGCACCGGTAGCCGGTTGCGGTACACGATATAGTTATGGTCTATATTGAGCCCCTGTAAGATGGCTGCCCGGTATTACATCCCAAGTGTTATTGCTCTGTTTTTTGCTGGTCCCTTCTCTATGTTGGCGTCCTCGGCTTCTCCTTATTAGGAGAACGCCGAGAACGCCTCGTCGCTTGCGTTCAACAAGCGGACTTCGTGCTGAGATTCCCGTGTTTGGAGATTTGCGATAAGTGACCCGGACTTGCTTACTTGACCCCTCTTTTGCCTCACGTTTTGTTTTGTTGCTGCCCGCTCGGTCTTTGACCCCTTTTGGCCTGTTTATTGACTCTGCTCTGCTTCACCTCTTTTGTACCTCTGTTGCCCGATTAGTTGCCAACCTGCCTGTCCCCTGACTTTGCTTTGTGGTATCCTCTGTGTTTGTACTGTTCTGACTCCTGCCCGTTATTGATTACTTCTGGTTCCTTCTGCGTAATCTTCACTGTGATTGCTTCCTCTGTCTCGAAGCACTTCCTTGTCTCTGGTTTGGTGTTGCAGTTTGGGGCGCGTGTGTGCTAGAACACGCCTTGTCATTTTCACTACTCCCCAGTGCTGTTCACCTAGACTTGGAACTAGCCTTGATATCCTACGCTGCACCCGGTATAGAGCTGCAAGGGGGAATTATATTGGTGAGTGCTGGTATCCTAGAACAGTCAATATCCATAATCCTTCCTATCGCCCTTGCAGACACGATACTAATATTCTTCCTCTCACTTTTGCTTGTGTTTTTCAGGTGCAGTGTCACAAGAGACAACCAGGTCCTTGTGGACCCCCCTTTTCAACCCTCCGTCTATTTACATAGCGGAGGGAGGAACAGGGGAAGTCCTCTTCTCGTCGCTGCTGGTTGTAAGTGCTTGAAGGTCCAACACGTGGCCCTTCCCCGATTATCGCGTTGGGTCTAGAGCTGCGCCTGGCAGCTCTAGACCCAATGGATGGATATAGGGCTTTCTACTGTGCGGCTACTTGTTGGCGTGAGCTATGAGCCTTGTTGTTCTGATTGTAGGCAGATCGGCTTTAAATATTTATTTATATAAGCATCTGACGCTCTTGTGCTAGAGTGCTTTATGAGCTAGCGTGCAGGCAAATGGTAGAGATGAGCATTTGATGCTCGGCTACTGTACTGTGGCCCTTCCCCGATTATCGCGTTGGGTCTATAGCTGCGCGTGGCCCTACCTGTTTCTCGTGTCTGTCTGGATGAACCCGTGGCCAGTGCTGGCCTTCGGTCCCGGCCTCGTGTCTGCCCCCCCTCCCCTCCACCAATGGCTGTTTGTTACCCTCCCGAGTCCCTCCCTACAACAGGGGAGTCTTCCAAACCCTACCGTCCCAAAACCCTAGCTGAAGGGTGAATGAATGAGCATGTTTAGCTCGGATGGATATAGGGCATTCTACTGTGCGGCTGCTCGTTGGCGTGAGCTATGAGCCTTGTTGTTCTGATTGTAGGCAGATCGGCTTTAATTATTTATTTATATAAGCGTCTGACGCTCTCGTGGTAGAGTGCTTTATGAGCTAGCGTGCAGGCAAATGGTAGAGATGAGCATCTGGTGCTCAGCTACTGTACCGTGGCCCTTCCCCGATTATATAGGCAGAGGATAGTAATGGGAGGACCTCCTGTTGGACCACCCTTTATCAAAAGTGCTTCGAACGTGACTGGTGCCAGATCCAATTGAATGTGTTGCATTTTGATGGAATTGTGATGTATAATGGCAACACCACCACCAGTTCTGGCATCTCGTGCCTTAGACACCATAGAGAAGTTTTCAGATAGCAGATCCAGACTTATGGGATCCTGATCTTCACGGAACCATGTTTCGGTTAGTGCCGTGATCTGTACTTGTGTTTCTTCGATATAATCATGAATTTCTATGGCATGTGCCATAGCAGATCTGGCGTTTAGCAGGCTTATAGCTAAGTGCTCTTGCATAATAACTGGTTCTCTATTTAGCAGTTCGAAGCCAATGGGCCGAAGTCGCCTAAGAAAAGCTTTTAAATAAATAAATAAATAAATATTAAGCTTCTGATGGCGAGAACTGATCTGTGCATTTAGTGACTCAATTGCACCCGGTATATCAGTCTTTGTCCCTGCGCTGCTCTCAGTTTTTAGCTGTGGGGCCGTGACCTGTTCTATCCCAACCTCATTCAGATCCTGAGTCAACTCCCTGTGTAGTAGTGTCTGTGAATTCGACAGTAAATCCTCCCAAGCTTCCTTACATTCACTCAAAGGCTGTTCTTCCTGTAGGCACTCTTCGTGTATGAAGGACACGCCCTCCCATATGTCTAGACATGCCCAGTTGTTGCTCGGTGCAGTTCTGGGAGATGTAGTGATGGCATTCTGTAGAACCGTACAATCTCTCATATGGAATGATACTCGTCTCCCTGCCATGGTGGGTAGCCCTGGGTGATCGAATGAAAATCGGTCTCCCTTCAATGAGACCGGGGCTCTATCACCCACATTTGAAGCCCAGGTTTCCTCATCCTTGATTTCCTCCAATATCCCCTCTTCACCAATCAGAATCTCTTCATCCTTCTCCCCTAACCCAGCTCCTCTCAACCGAATCCTGGCATCATTCCACTCCTCCCCCACCTGCTCACTGCACTTCAAATATTCATCCTCTTTCTCCTCCCATTCCCCCGTTCCCTTGCTCACCTGTGGCGCCGTGGAGTCAGCAACTTTAAGTCCGTCCCTGTCCAGTCCCGGACAGGCCCAGACAGGCGAGAGTCTTTTATTCGCACCGTCTTCTATGAGTGCCGTCTTTGCCTGCCGGCCTTGGTGCCTCCTTTTTGACTTCCTGGTGGGAGGGGGAGTGGCATGACCTATTCCCGCCCTCCGGGGCCAGAGCAGCCGTCCCTCCTGCACAATGGGATTGGCTGCCTCTCCTTCCTTAGAGGGAGCAGAGCCCTCTATGTCAGTTGCCGGGTGTCCCATGGTGATATCTTGGCTGATGTAAACAGCAGGGTCAGTGGCAGGTGCTGGGATAATGTCAGCGGCAGAGGGTGGGGCCGGGACTAATTCAGCAGCGGTGGAACTCACATTGGCGGCCCAGACAGGCGAGAGCCTTTCTTCGCACCGTCTTCTATGAGTGACGGCTTCGCCTGCCAGCCTTGGTGCCTCATTTTTTACTTCCTGGTGGGAGGGGGAGGGGGCGTGGCACGACCTATTCCCGCCCTCCGGGGCCAGAGCAGCCATCCCTCCTGCACAATGGGATTGGCTGCCTCGCCTTCCTCAGAGGGAGCAGAGCCCTCTATGTCAGTTGCTTCTCAGACCCCCAAAGAAGGACGCTCACGGTCAGGTAGATGGCGGAGAGGAAAGACAGAGACACAGCTTCAGACTTCTTGTCGCACTTATCCCGCCGCGCTTGACCGCTGCCAGATGTCACTTAATGCAGCAGCAGCAACAGAATCTTTTGTGCAGCCACCTCAGCACCCGCCTTGCACGACCAACTCGGGAAACTGGGGACGATCGGGGAGACGCGGCAGGTATGGTATCCGGTAAGACTGGGGAAACCTGGGACGCTGGGTAGGGAGTGGCAGGAACAGTATCCGGTAAGACTGGGGAAACCGGGGACAAAGGGGGAAAGTTGGCAGGAAAGATATCCGGTAAGACTGGGGAAACCGGAGCTGATGGGAGAGGGGTGGCAGGAATGGTATCAGGTAAGACTGGGGCAACCTGGGATGCTGGGGAAGGGGTGGCAGGAACGGTATCCGATAAGACGGGGGAAACAGGGGAAAATGGGGGAGGAGTGGCAGAAAAGGTATCCGGTAAGATGGGGGAAACTGGGGACGATGGGCGAGAGGTGACAGGAAAGGTATCCGATAAGACCAGGGACAATGGGGCAGGGGTGGCAGGAAAGTTATCCGGTAGGACTGGGGAAACCGGGGACGATGGGCGAGGGGTGGCAGGAAAGGTATCCGGTAAGACTGAGGAAACCGGGGACGATGGGCGAGGGGTGGCAGGAAAGGTATCCGGTAAGACTGAGGAAACCGAGGACGATGGAGGAGGAGGAGTGGCAGGAAAGGTATCTGGTAGGACTGGGGAAACCGGGGATGATGGGGGAGGAGTGGCAGGAAAAGTATCCGGTAAGACTGGGGAAACTGGGGACGATGGGGGAGTGGTGGCAGAAAAGATATTCGGTAAGGGTGGAAAAACCGAGGACGATGGGAGAGGGGTGCCAGGAAAGGTATCTGGTAAGACTAGGGAAACTGGGGTGGACGAGGGAGGGGTGTTAGGAACAGACTCGGGCAAGGTGGACGGAGATGGGACACTTTCGGGGTCTGGAAACTGTGAAAAAAGAGTTTGGGAAAGGTTAAGTATTAAAGGAGCGGGTCGGTTAAAGTTCTCGGGAAGGGATGGGGGCAGGCGGGTAAGGATGCAGAGACGGGAAAAGCCACCACAGATAGAACAGGGGCGGGAAGGGATAGGGAGCGGTGGGGCAGGGGTTAAAAAGTTGGAAAAGGGAAGGTTCACAACAGGACGGTAAAAGGAAAATGAGACAGAGAGGGAAGGAAGAGTGGGAGGGAGGGAAACACTAGAAGGGGAAGGACGGGAAGGATGCGGATGACGGGAAGGATGGGCAGGACGGAGAAGACGGGTAGAAAGGTTAGGAAGGGAAGGAAGGGAAAGGTAAGGACGGGGGAGGGAGCTGGGTACACGGGTGTGGATGGAACTACTGCTGCTGCTGGTGTGGCTGCTGCTGCTGCTACTTGATGCTTGGTTTGGAAAATGGAGATGGTTGTGCTCTTCACTCTCCATTAACAAAGTTTGTGATTTTCACAGCACCTGCCATTACACAAAAGCTATAAACGAGGAGTCTCTGGGGTTAGGAGGGGGCACCAATGAAGGATACCAATAAGCAATATCAATCAAGGATCTGGAGATCGAATCTACCAATATGAAAAAATATCGGCAATGACAGAACTGGGCAGCAGCTCTTGCTGCTAGACAAGCCAGCACGCATCACAAAGCTTCTCTGTGACATCATCACTCAGGCTGGGCTTGATTTCCTGTGTAGTATGGATAGAGCTGGGCGAGCCATGGGGAGCTCAAGCCCAGACTCTGGCTTGATGCTTGTAAAATCTTGCGAGCCCAGCCCTGGCTCTGTGCGCAATACAGAGCCCATAGAGTTGTATTAATGCTGTTGAAACTTTGAACCTAAAACTAAATAAAGGCATCTATAATAATCATTATCTGAAATCATCTGAAATCAGAACATCAGCAGAGGAACCAGAACTTATTTTGCACCATGTTGGGGGCCTCAGTGACTTGATAGAGGGCATACCTATGTGCATGGTATGGAGGTCATAGGTTTGTCCTTATGCGGGAGGGATTTCCTTGGGAATTTTATAGGAAATTATACCAATGTGCTCACCAAGGTCTAATGGTAAATAACAGAAGGATAGTCTAACCTTTATCACACTTACGCCGATTGCGTTATTGCGATCGGCGTTTAAAATGAAATTTCGGGGGGTTTGTCATTTTTTTTTGCAGTGTCCACGGCGACCTGGAGTTTAAAAAATAAATAAATAAAAGCGGGTGGAGCGAAGGCGCTGAGCACCATGCCGACTGTTTTTCTTTAAAAAAAAATTTTTTTTAAACGAGAGAAACCTCGAAATTTTGGTGTAAATGCTAATAGCGGTAACGCGATCCGTATATACACATAGAACCATCTATTACCGCTAACAGGGTAAATCACACCTGGTTAATTCAGTAATCATGAGAATCAATGGGGGGTGACTTTATAATGGAAGTAGGGGCACATTTCTGTGACTTTATGCTATAACTGATGTTCCTGTGATTCTGGTTGTCTAGCTAGAGTTACATATTTTGCCGTGCATTATATGTTGGCCCCCCAAACATGTTAAAATTCGAATGTTGCCCTAGGGTCAGAAATGTTTGGAGACCTCTGCTATAGGGTGATTCTAGGTGCAACCTGGGTTATAGACAAGCTAACTGGAATTATGCCGCTAACATTTTAAAATTTATATAGCAAGAGATAGAATTATGCACACTTTATCTAATTATGAGGCATTTAATATACACATAACAGGTGCCATCTGTGGTATTATGATTTTATAACCTGTTAAACTTTAAACGTCACACACCATTCCATAGAAAACATGAAAATACTTGGTATACTTGTGACGAAAGCGGGGCCAGGGGTAGCAAACCTGCCCTTTTCGCACAAACACACCACCTAGTTCAGCGCCCTGGGCATGCAACGCGCAGAGGCCTATGAGATAACTAGGGGGTGTTAAATAACCGGGATTGTACGCCCTTATGTGTAGACACCAAAAATGCCACCAAAAGAAAGCAATCGACTCAGGATCTTTGAAAAAACAAGAAACTTGTTTATTTAATCCAAAAATAGGTAAAATATTGTTGTCTGAAAGCCCCGTTGGGGAGAATTCAGAGGGGGAAGCAGACCTTCTGGGGGAGGGTGGACTGGATGACTCAGAAAATCTGGGCACGTGATACTGGCGTTGTGAACAGCCTTCTCCCCATTCCCCCTACCAGAGGCACCCTACAGGGAGGAAGTGTGGCACCCCCTAGGGGAGCCACGTATGGATTACTGGACCCTACTGCAGTAACAGCCCCGGTCAGTTAGACAACCTATACATTGGGAGGAAAAACACAGTATACAAAGCAGACAGTATAATAGAAACAGTCAGGTTGCAGCCCAAAACATGAGAGACACTAATAAGGTAAAAGTACAAAAGGTTTATTAGGGGAAATATACAGGTGGAGGGGGGAGTTGAAGGTGGGGGCGCTGAAGCCCCCTCTGGCTAACTCCAGAAGGCACTAGCTGCCCTCAGGGACAACCTGTAAACCTAACACAATGGACACAGGGACCTGCCTCAGAACCTAACGACTAATACCAGTCAGTCACAGAATAACCATAGTGGTGAGAGTGGTGAGAGGAGAAGAACCAGAGGAAGGGGGTAACCTGAAGGACATGCCAGGAAATTAAGAGGGGGCGTTACAGGGTAAGCTAACGGTCTGGGAGAAGAGTCAGGGACCCAACTTAGGTGCCCACCTTCCCAAAGCGGTCTGGGGCATCACTAGGGGACCACAGGAAGCTGAGGGTGTAGCAATAGGTCAATCAGGTATATGGATGCCCGGAGGGGATCACAAACAGACAGGTAAGGTGCGAGGGAGAGGGGAGGTGACACACCAGGTGAGGGCGGGGTAGGGCAGAGGCACATAAGGAGGGTGACAAGGGTGCAGTGAGAGCGATGTGAGTGGGGTAAAAGCACAGACAGAATGAAACTGAGCACAGCAGAGAGGCTGAAGAGTCAATCAGGGTGAGACAGAGATGTAGGCGGGACAACTTGCGTAGGACAGTGGTGCAGAAGGAGCTAGTGGAACTGAGTGGGGGAGGCAGAAGTAGAGGCAAGTAGCAGATGTGAGGGGACCGGGGAGAGTAAGGAACGGAAGGGAAGACAAAATGTGTTAGTGGAAGGGTACACGGCCGTCGGATGACAGGTTTTGAGCGCACCCTAAAACCCTAGAGCAATAGGGGAGGGCAACCCACGCTGGCAGCGCGGAGTAAGTGGGAAGGAACCCGGGGTAGAAGGCCCGGGAAAGGGTAACACGAGAGGAAGTCCCTCCCTCCTCTTATGCTACTGGCCCTCTCAGGTAGAGGGCCTTTCCCTAGACTTGGCACAGTACTCAGGGTCCAGAAGAAGGCATGAGGACAGCAGTGTACCTGGGCACAGCGAGGTATCTAGCGATCTGCCATGTAACCAGACACCGCTAGATCACCGACACACCACAATGTGCCCAGGCAACAAAGGGTACCTACTGAGGTGACCGTGCAGCACGTGGAGGCAAGGGAACGCAGGAGTGGCGAGGGGCACAGGGCTGGCAAGAGGGCACATGGCAGTTAAGGCTATGGTTGGGAGACACAGGTGGGAGACAGCCTCAGTGGCACACAAAAAGGGACCCAGTACAGACTGGTCACGCAGGTCGGGCCATAGGGGCTACAACAGACCTGATGGGGGCAGACAGGGAAGCATCGCTAGGCAAAACCGAGGTACGCTGGGGAAGGATGGTACTAAGGTGGGCTATCGGCAGGCGCAGGAGCACTGGTGGGGAGCTAGGACACAGAGAGGCAGGCTGGGGCACAGTGAGGCAGACAGGCGGGATCGCAGCGCAGGCACACTAACCATGCCGGCCAATAACCAGACAGCAGACCCAATCACAGTGCAGCACAGATTGAAATGCTGTGAAAAGACAACGCCAGGCAATGATAATGCAAGGGAAAGATCAGGCATGCAGTTGACAATGCACACAGAGGGCAATGCACACAGAGGGCGACGCACACAGAGGGCAATGCACGCAGAGGACAATGCACGCAGAGGACAATGCACGCAGAGGACAATGCACGCAGAGGGCAATGCACATAGAGGGCAATGCCCGCAGATGGCAATGCCCGCAGATGGCAATGCCTGCAGATGGCAATGCAGTGAATGGCCCAGTGCGCAGGCCCAACACGCCAGCAAATCATACGGTAGATAATAGACAAATGGTGTGGCAAGGTAGCAAACAAAATACCATACTACGTGGCACACAATCACCGGGCGGACGACATGGGCCAGGAGGCAACCCATAGCCAGCACATTATGGGGCCAAAATGACAACCCAATGCAGACAATGGCGGCCACTCATGTGGCAGACCAGGCGAGCGCAGGTAGACCAATGAAACCACGTTGAGCGGCAAACAGGGAACCCAACTGCAGAACCATGGACGTCAATATTACAAACCACACATGGCACAATTAGATCAGCGATACTACACTAAGCACAAAAAACACAACACCATCAGATCAGCAGCACAACACCAGTAGTGTCACAGCCCGGCAGCAATGCAGACCAGACCAGAAATGTACAACACCAAACAAGGATTCATTGGGAACAATGTGATGAGCAGGAGATAATTATTTGGCAGACACTAAGCAAGCAGATTGGAAAAATTGCATGGTAGTACTACAACAGATGGTATGGCACAATAAGGACAATGATGTGCACACCAGCGCACAAGCAACGACCCAGTCCAACAAATGAGGTGGCAAACACTAGCAAACTGCAAGAAAAGGCAGAAGCAAAAACAAGCAAACAGAATGCAAGGAGAAGGCATCAGCGTTCACATGACGCAAATGCAGACCAGCATTAGAGTAGACCCTCTTCCCGAAGGAGTCCAGCAGCTTCTCCTCCCGGCCAGGGGGTGTTGCAGAGGAAGCAGCAGGGGTCTTCACCGCAGCCGCCACGACCAAGGACTGCGCCGGCGACTGCAAAGGGAGACATAAGGTCTCACAAGGGAGAAGACGGTGCAGAAGGTCAATGTGTTTATGCATGCTGCACAGGAGTGAGGCTTCTCCCAGACTTCATGCACATTCTTAATCATATCAGGCTGGATCATAATACCCGATCTGGGAACGGGTTGTTGGATTACAGACAGAACATCCGAGGACTCGGGCTGGACCTCATGGGGTACAGACACGCCGAGCCACTGGAGGGTCTCCTTAAAAGCAAGTGTGCGGCCCTCACAGAGGGGATAGCCCTGCTGCTCCTCCTCGTCGTCAGTGTCAGGATCACCTCCCCACGAAGTCAGAGGTGGGGTAGAAACACGAGGAGGGGGCCCAGATGGAAATGGCGGCCAGACCAGAGATGCCCTCGCAGGAGGAACTTGGAGGGGACCACTGAATCTCTCCCTGAGGGAGCGGCACCTCTGGGGGCTGACCCTGTGGGAGCCAGCCCACCCCTACCATCACCGAAGGTACCTGAGGGTGGGGTCGCCGGGGCCTCTGGCAAAAGCCCAGGAAGGGCCTCTCTCATGATGTCCACCATATGTCTTTATAGTCTGGGATGTGAGAAGCTTAGTAAAGGTGCTCAAGAGCTCCGGCTCCGCGGTAAGGGAGGGATCCCCAAACTGCAGGTGTCTCTGTAGGGCGGATAGATATATCCTCGTAGGGCTTGTGAAAAACCGAGGGTGGAGACTGCTCCCTTACACGGGGTGCGTCATCGGGGAAGGTGGATGACCAGTACCCCTCTCCTGCCCACGCAAGGGTGGAGCAGGGTGGATGGGTAGCGCTGAACCCAGAAAGTGCGTGCAGATGAGCACTGTGCGGGCCCAAGGCGAAAAGCATCAGCTCTAGGATAGCATCGGCCTCCATCTGGAACTGGGTCATCAAGGACGCAGAAATGGACGGTGCCAGTCACCTACCCAGTTGAGTCAAGGGAGAGCGGCTCCCAGAAGGAGCCTCGAGGCCCCCAACAGCCACCTCAGTACCAGCAGAATCTCTGTCAATTCTATACAGGATCTGATGGGCCGGTGAAAATAGCCCCATAGAACCACCCTCTGTCACTCTAGTGGCGCTGGGAAGCTCGGTGCAGAACACCACACTGGTGTAAGACGTTGAACCGCCGGCACGCGCACCGGTAGAAGATGCCGAAGCACTCCCCGGCTCCAAGCCACATGAGGAAATCGACCCCGGGGAAGCCTAGGTACAGGAGTGTGGCCCCTCAGTGCGAGCACAGGTATGAGAAGACAGGAGGCCTTTCTTGTTACGGTGCCCTTCACACTGCACCTCGGCCGGCAGGGGGCGCTCCCTCCTGCCGTACGAGGGGGGGGGGTGCCAGGGGTGCTAGGCACCACGGGCACCCCCTCTACACAAGGGGGAACCACATGTGGGCAAAAACGGGCATCAGCGTTTTTCCGCCGACACAGCGTTTTTAAAAACACAAGCAGCGCTTTTTGCAAAAAGCGCGGCTGTGTGCATCCAGACGCCGCCGCCGCCCTTACCTCCTTCCTTTGGCCCCCTGGGACTCCTTGAGTTGGCTTGGGGGGCTTGGGAGTGCCTGGGGAGTAGGGGAGCCCCCAGACTTCTGACTGGGAGGCTCCTTAGTTGTTTGTTGCTTGGTGGGACGAGCTGCA
>JASANK010000128.1:0-11995 GCA_031753695.1 Desmognathus marmoratus | reverse complement strand
GAACATCTTGCTTTGTCTCCCTGACTCTTTTGTTTTGTATTTTGTGATTATTAGTAAATCTTTACACTTGAATTATATGTAGATGACATGACATGAATTTTATCTACCTTGGGCCTGATTCATGAAACATGTAAACCAAGCATAAATTACACTTTGAATGCAACTTCTATTGAAGTCGGTGGGAGTTAAATCCAAAATGTAAATGTTTTGTGAATCGAAACCATGGTGTGTATAAGGAAATTATCCCCTTACTTAAAGTAAGATGCCCTGTCCTCTAATAAACAACAAAATGTAATGTCCCTGAAAAAAGTTGAATTATAGGAGCCTCTGAGCCAAAGGCCCCAGCAGCCTGTTGGTTATATTATTTTCAACTATCTTGCATATTTATTGTAACATTATGATTTTGGGTGTCCAGTCACATGATATTGTTCTCTTGCAGTCAACTGCTGTATCACAGCCTGCTCTGAAGGGGTCAGGTGGCTGGAGTATGAAATATGGGACTAACAGGTGTTTTCTGACCGTCTCTTTCTTTGCAGCTTCGGCCCAGAACTGTGCTTCGGATGAGACAGGACCAGGGGCAGGCAACTGCACATGCAACACAACCATGTACACGTCTGAAAGTAAGCAGAGATTCTTAATCCAGCGCATGCGCGCGCCTGTAGTGAAAAGAGGGTTTCTAAGTTCAGACCCCAAACTGAGCTCTCCATCCATTCACTTCAGCTACCCCTTCATGAGCACATACTCCAGCCGAAGTCCACAGTGTCACACAATCAGACAGGGAATAACATGGGGCTGAGAGAAGTGGGATTCTGCACCAGACATTCTGAGTGGGACCTTCCTTGCCAGGCATGGCATTCCCACAACCCCAATCACAGCAATACTTATTATTCATGAACATCTGCCACATGCCTGCTCATGAGCATCTGTCGCAGGAGATCACATGGGCATCTGTCACAGGAGGGCGCATGATCAGCTGTCACAGGAAGGCTCATGAGAATTTGTCACGATGGCTCAAAAGCATCATGGCTGGCTTTCGGTCAGATGGCACCCTGGGTAAAGAAAAATGTCATGCCCCACAAAAGGCAACATAGTATTTCATGTTTTTCCTCATTTTTTGTTGATAACTTTTGAACCACAAATGGTAGAAATTAAATTCTTTTATTTGCAAAATCAATTAATTCTGGCACCCTCTTGTGGCCTTACTCGTGCCCCTACAGCTTGGCGCCCCAGCGCCTGCCCATCTGACCCCAAAAGTCAGTCTCGATGAGCATCTGTCACAGGAGGGACCATGTGCAGCTGTCACTTGATGGTCCATGAGCATCTGTCACAGTAGTGTGCCGTGGTTCTGGCGACACTGTAACAAAGCATAGGGCTGTCGGTTGGGTGCATTGTAACTGTCACCAGAACCACAAGATGGCATTATTTCACCATAATTCACGCATTTCCCATGATGTATTTAGTATATAGGATGATTATCTCCTACCCACCCACAGCCTCACCAGTCACCCTACCCCGACCCACCAAGAGCTTCACTAGGCACACCCAGCCACCCAAAGCCTCACACACCCACCCACCCAGAGCCTCATCAACATCTTTTTAGATCAAACACCACCTATTGTTGGCAAAAGAGATACAGTACAGGCCCTGGCCACTCATCCATTGTTTGATCACAGCTGGAGAACTAATGTATTCCAGGAGAAGAGTTGGCCATAGTACAGTGGAAAGGAAGCCCCCAGCCACAGTAAAAAAGGGCATGTAAATATCCCTAATAAAAGTGAGTGGCTTAACGATGCAGCAGCAGATGTAACAAGTTCTGCACCCCAATGGGCGGTAGAAAAGATCTGCAGGTGCATGAACGTCTGCAGGAGGGGGGGAAAGAGGGCAACTGCCACCCTGGCTCTCAGGGTCTGCAGGTAAAATGCACTGCTTGGCCCAATTTTCTTTTTTTTCAAAACGTTCTGAATTTTGCCCTCCCCTGGAAAAGTTCCTGTGGACGCCCATGCCCAGGTGTGCAGTTCACTGTCCATCCTTCGAGTAATCGAGTAATTATGTTTTTTCTGCTAAAAACACATGGCCTCAGAACATTATCTAGATTTCAAGGGCGATCACCCCTGGCAGTAGATCAATGAGAAAAGACAAATGATCCTGCGATTCATGAAAGCGTTTCTGATTCTTCATTTCACAGATTTCTTCTGCATTGTGTTCTTCCCTTGAAGATTAACGCTCTCAGTTATATTTTAATTTTGAGTTACAAAAATGTCATATTGCCCTCACAGAGTGTTCACTCACCTATGGTCCTCTTTCTTAATATGATTTTGAATTCTTCCCCTGTCTCTCTACAGCAACGCCCCCACAGCCACACCTGGAGTGCCTGTCAGGACAGATCAGGCTGAACGTGAGCAAATGCCAGCTGGAGGCCAGTAAATACAATTCTTCCAATCTGCACCTGATTGACCCCACCTGTGTGGGGATCAGACAGGTCGATGGCATTGCAGTGATCGTGGTGAACACCAGCACCTCATCGGCCTGTGGTACCAGCATGAAGGTGAGAGCTGCCGTTCCGGCCATAAGCTTGGACCATCTATAGCAAGTTTATGTATTTATTTATTTATGTATTTATTTATTTATTTATTTATTTATTACATTTGTAGCGTGCCCAAACCCTAGAGCTTCAAGGCGCTGTTCATGGTATCGTGACCAGGAACAAGAGCAGTGGTTTGGCTAGTATAGTGTTCATTGTTCAGTGTTCATAGTGACTAGTATAGTGATCAATATACATTAAACATACAGCAGGATGGTGATTCGGCTTTAAAGGGACAGATGGCTCCACAGTGTTTATTTTTCTTTTAATTATTCATATCTTCGTGAATGCAATTCCTTTTACTTTAATTTGTTTAACTCATCTCAAATGACTGCTTTCCAATGCCTGCAATATCTCCCTGTGTTCGGCCAGTATGTTGTGTGATTTTGTTTACATAATCCTCTCTATGGCCTTTGTTTCAAAGTTACCTTTCTTCCTCACCACTTCCTTGGGAATAATAGTTATTTTGTAACCAAGGCCACAGGAATTATATAGACAATTGAAATCACACCACAGAATGGCTGAGCCCAGGGAGAATTTGCAGGCATTGGAAAGTCATGTTTTGAGATGACTTGAAACATTTAAAGAAATTGCATTCAGGATGGTAAGCAAACTTAAAAAGAAAAATAAACACAATGGGGTGACTCGGAACTAACCATGCTACTAGGAGCTGGTTCTACTAATGTATTCCGATTTTCACTGCATGTTTCATCTTTATGTTTTTGTTTCGTCATGTCTGCCTAAAAATGATGAACGCGCTTTGACGCCCATTGGCTTAAGTGTGAAATGAATTAATTAATAAATAAATAAATGTTTCTACCTGGCCTTGGTGTATCAGAGGCCAACTGCTAACAGCCTCCATTCCTCTGGCCATGGGTATGATGACATTTTTGACTCCCACTTGGAGAGTTTGAACACCAACGTCAAAATAGAAAGCAGACTATTTCCCCTTCACAGACCTACTTCTGCTAAACAGCAGTTATATGTCAGTCAAGATGGGCCCAACCTTCACCCTTCACACCTTCCTCAACATATCATCCTTAGCCACCATGAATGTAGGGATGCGCCCATCCTTCTAGTTTTTTGTGTAGAATGCTATCTGAGCCCACCCTATCCCTCAAAGTACCCAGATGGTACCCTGCTGAATGAGACTGCATTACTTCAAGTTCCTGTCCACATTTGCTATAAAGATTCCGCCCCTATCGTTGTGTACCATGTGATGACGGTATGCAAATTCACACGGTGGCCTTTCTTCTGGATGATTAATGCTCGCTGTTACTGTCCTTTCTGTCCCATTACAGCTGAATGGTTCTTACTTGACCTACTCTAATACTCTCTACATCCTTCCCAAGAGTTATGGTGGACTCTATTTAAGGGGCAGCGCCAACTTTACTTTCAACTGCTCTTATCTTATTGATCTGCCGGTTGCCCTTGTAACAGCATTGAATCCTGTTTTGGGGTGAGTATATTTCTGGGAGCACATTTTATACATCTGACAAAATAAATAATACTTAATGCTTATTGGTCTTAGAGGTGCACCAGGTGTCAGTGATAGCCCTAATGGCTGCAAAATGGCTGCTCCCAGCTATGGCCTTACTCTCATTGATAGCCATGGCTTGAGTTTGGCCCTGATCTTATTGGTGTCCTTTGTGTATGTGATAGCCCTAGTCTCGATGATAACCTGTGCCTAGGTAGGGATGGATGGATGGATGGATGGATGGATGGATGGATGGATGGATGGATGGATGGATGGATGGAACCTTGAATTAATTTAAATGTTATTGTGAGAAAATGTCTCACAATTCAAGCGAAAGATTTCCAGGTGCAGTGCATAAAGCAATAACACAAAATTGCAAACACAAAAAAATCATTTTCCAACAGTATACATAAAACAGAATCACATAATAATGAAAATACCAATGGTAATTAAATTACAAGATATTTATGAATTTCATAGCACCATCCTTTATGGGCGTCCGCAGGAAATTTTCCAGGGGAGGGAAAAATTAAGAAACTTTTGGGAAAAAAATGTAAATCGGGCCAAGCTGTGCATTTTACATGCAGACCCTGGGAGCCAGGGGGGGCAGATGCCCCCTTTGTCTCCCCCCCCCCCCGCCTGCAGTCGCCCATGTCATCCTTTATTTATTTATTTATTTATTTATTTATTTAATAAAACTTATATCGCTCTAGCCGTAAGCACTTCGTAGCGCACCAAATGCAAAAAAATAAAAAACATAAAAACACCAACACATAAACCCATACCTGGCACCACCCACTCCTTGACTCTTGGGTCTTCAAAGAAATGAGCAAGAAGAGCCTTTCTTAAACTAGAACTTGATGATGAGTGGATTGCAAAGGGATGTTCAGTCCACCGGCTGTACACACAAATACCCACCTCCAGGTTTCTCGTCTCAGTGAAATCTTGTGTCTCTGTGACAGTCCTGGTCCTGGTCAATGGGATAGTACTGGGCATGTGTTGATTTCTGATTGCAGCTGGAAGGCCGGGGCAGATAGAGTCTTGCTCAGGAGCCCGTTCCCACCATGTAATGTGTCTATAAAGGGGCCCATTGAGAGACCCGTGAAACACAGTAGAACGCAGTAGTCTAAGGTTCAGAGTTCCCATTAAAGCTTTTTGACTGTTGGAATTGAAAGGGGCCAACTGGGTACAGCCCTTACATTACCCACTTCACATTGTTTGAAAAGGGCCCCTCTGAATTCCAGAATGTTTGGCACCCACGCTGCATGCGGAAGATGTGGTTACCTAACTTTATTACCACTAAATCTTTGCGAAGGGTTTAAGACCCTATTTGATTATCTCACAACCTCCTTACACTAAACCCTTTGCCAATCAAGTCTCTCGAATATGCCCAACACTGGTAGGCTCTGCAGCTCTACTAGTGTTTTTCTCTCCCGCTATTTGTTTTATTTATTTATTTATTTATTTATTTATTTATTTATTAGTCCCTTTTTGTAACGCGATTTCAGCCCACTGGCTTTGAACCTCAAAAACAACATATTACCTACTTCAACATAACTTTATACAAAAAGAAAAGGGAAAACGAAAAAGAGAAAAGAAAAATAAGAAAGAAGGAAGAAAGTGAAGCAAAACCCCCACGAAGAAGTCAAAATCCATCAAATAAAGACATACACCTCCTTAAGTAAGAAAGGACTATCGGCTTAGTCCTGTAAGGTACACCCCATTAAACGAGTTAATGCCCCTGCGGCTCGTTCTGCTAAGAACCTTTGTTCATGGCTGCTCGTCAGATGAGTTCCTGGTTATTACGTTTAGGAAGCCGGGGGAAGATACTAGTGGGAGAGGTGATATTGTGTATATTTTCATGCACATTAATCTCTTCGAGACTAATCCTTACTCTAATCAACTGAGGGACAATGCGCTACCTCTTAAGTTTGCATCAAAGGAGAAGTGCATCTGTTCACAACAGTCTGTCCACACAAGAGTTATGGTTGCTATTTAATGGCACTGAATTAGAATAGAGCAGAGGGGAGCAATCTCTGAACACCACTGACCAGTTCCCATCAGCTCTTATGCCTCTGAGATATCAATACTCACCTTGGCTTTTAAAGGGAAGGGGATAAAGGATTTATGCAGATCATATCATACCAAGCGATTATCATATGCCAGTTCTCTCCCTCACAAACACACTAGCAAATGTATAAAATTTGTGATGGGCCACCCTAGCTGAAACCTCCATCACTGCATACAACACATAGGGCTCGTCCAACTCACCTTGATGGACCAGAGAACAACTCACCTTGATACATACAATAACCCAAACAAGACACTATTACTTGGACGGAGAGTGAGTGTTCCACTAGGACCCCCTGGAAGTCCTAATGCACATATAAAAACATAACCAGGTTAAAAGGGGGTGATGTGACTCGGAAACTGTGCTGTTGAAGACCACAAAACAGTTCATGAAGTTACGATATTGCAGAAGCGTCTGAGGAGCGTCCGATCAAAATCCAGCTAATGTAACATAACCTGACATAGAATAAAGTAACATAACAAAGGTGCTTGAGGGAGAAGTTTGGTTATGTTGCCGGTCACGTGGAGGCTGTTTGCTGTACCTGGAGGGTATGGCTGGATCGGAGTGAATGTGTCGCGTCCGAACTCGATACAGCCTTACCTCACCCCATTCATAGGTGAGTGAGGGACAAAGTTTGTATAAGATACCTCTGTGTCTGTGGAACAAACTGAAAAAAAAGAATTCTCAGATATGACGTTATGGCTATTTTTTGTGAACAAGTCCCTTTGGCAACTGTTTAATCATTATTCAAAAAGTGACCCAGTATCAGCATCTGCTAGCAACGACGGAGTTCAGTTTTGAGCTCCATAATTGCCAGAATCTGCCCGTTAAAGCAACTCCTCAAAGCAACTTATTTTTCAGAACAGCTATTAGTGCTCACCGTTTTGTGTACCAAAAATGTGAGCGCTAATAGCCATTCTGAAAATTAAGTTAAAAGAGAAATAGTTATGCATTTCCTGATTGTTGAGGAATTCTCAATAGAATTGAGGAAAGCCATGAAAAACAAGTTAAGGAAATAATAAAATTGACAGGAGAATATAATACCGTGAATGAAAGTATTTTTGAATAATGCTTAACCGTATGCCAAAGTGACTTGTTCACAAAAAATAGGCTCATCTTCATATCTGAGAAATGAGTTTTTTTCAGTTGCTTCTAGAGCGCTGTCACACCATTACTAGAAGTACGCAAATAGATTTTTTTTCCCATATAAAAGAAAATTAAAGACGTTTCTTGACAAAGATACAGATAACTGCAGGGTCGGAATTCCCGTAAGGCAAAATAGGCTGCTGCCTAGGGGCACCTGGCCACAGGGGGGCCTTTCACTTTGAATATTAAGTGCAATACAGTGTTTTTGTAAATTAAAATGATTTGGGAATATTTTTGTGTAAATCATTGCCTGACATTTTTGTTTTTACGTAATTGCCACGAACAACTTCACTGGTAAGGGTGTGCTGTGCGAGATGACATTGTTCAGAATGATGTTCGGGGTGCATAGCATAGTGAAGCAAAAAAAAAAAGAGTGTCAATTCATTGCCAGTGGATGGGGTGGTCACCCGAGGGTCAAGTTCCTAGTTGAGCCCAGGGAGTAAATATAGCCCTTAATAAACTCATTTCTGTGTTGTCTCTAAAACCCTGAGCCCAGCACACTCTTTGAAGACCTGGCTGCCGTCATTGAGGTATCAGACTGTGACAGCAAATGAATGAATGAATGAATGATGAATGAATGAATGAATGAATATATTTATTTGAGCGCACACTGTCAAACGACTTCGCAGCGCAAAAACATGCTATACAAAACCAACAGAAAGAGAACCCCCACCCCTCACGACCACCCTCCCCCCTCATCCACAAATCAACAAAAAAAACAATTAAAAAAAGATGTTCTTGTTTTTCCTTTTCAGTGCTACAGACATCACTCTTCCTGGAGGGGTTGGCTCTGCTACAGTCGTCATGTCTGCTTATACAAATCCCTCTTACGCCGCTGCTTACACCTACTCCACACAGCCTTTAAAGGTCCAGGACCCCCTGTATGTCAGCGTGATCGTCCCGGATCTCGATGCAACTGCATTTGCTGTGTTTGTAGACCGTGTCTACGCCGCTGCAACTAACGATCCCAACGCAACTGTGCATTACGATCTAATCACCAATGGGTAAGTACCAGGAGCACTGAAAGCCGTAGAACAGAGGTTGCTGTGATTCTGAGACGCCTACCTGTCCTTGCTCTTCAGGGCCGACCATTGGTCAGATGGCGCCCGAAGCAAAGACAAATTTGTCGCACCCACAAAAGGCAACATGTATGCGTTACCGAGGTTTTTTGCTCATAACCTTTGGACCATTGAAGGTAGCACAATGAACCCATTCTTCCCCCCAACCCCCACCCTACCCCCTGCGGCCTGGCGCCTGGGCCGACCACCCTTCTGGTCCATGCGAAGATTTGAGCTTGTTGCTCGTCTCACGCACGAGTTGTAACCAACATGTAAATATTGGGCCTCATTCTGAAAGTTTAAATGACCAAAAATTCGGGTGTACGATAAACTAAGATGCGATTCACAGATTTACAAGCCCAGGCATTTGCCATAGCAGCGTCTGGCTGCACGTGCGGCACACGCCTGCACTTATCATTTAATGAAATGTCAGTTGTAGGATACCGGAATTTCTTGGTGATTTACACTCTCTTGAATAAGGCTCATTGTTCTCAATTAGGCCGTGCGACAGGTATTATTACATAATTTACATGATGTTGTATAATAATCATTTGTGAAATTTAATTGGGAAGAAAGAATGGAATGAGTGCTTTCCAAAATCATAATGCAGGAATAAAAGTTAGCGTCTTTCTTCGAAGTTCGAAACACAGAACATTCACCGCAGAAATAGGATTGCCCAATCAGGGTTGAGACCCGTGTGGTTGACTGATCCTGCCCCAATGGGAATAAAACCTGTGATTTAAAGACAACAGGCTAAACTCACTGAGCTATTTATCAGAGAACAGTGCAGTCTCCAATATCTGTCTAAAATTTAGGGACATATTGATCATAATTTTGATTTCAGTCTTTTAAAAATAAGTTAAAACATTTTAAGGTGTCCACAGCCTAACAGTGTCCTAAATACATGTTTTAGGACACTGCACACCACTGTAAACTGGGAGCCCGATTCACAAGCCAGTTGCATGAAGACGAAATTTGATTTATGGATTAACTTCCATTGCCTTCAAAGGGAGTTACGCCAGATGTTCATGTCTGTGCACACGGCACTTGCCTTTCAGCTGGCTCCAACAAACCATAATATGTATATAGGCGGACTCAATCAGAGAGAACATGGGAAAATTCCCGAGGGGCCTATCCCCAAATGTCCTTTTTGGACCTGTGCTTGTCCTGCCTGGGCCTGTGCAAGCCCTATGCAGAGAGTCCCTGGATTCTTACCACCTTTGCTTATAGTTTTTCTGTGTAACCCAACTAATAACCTTAGACTCTCCGCCCACAAATATGTGCAGCCAGTGGGCCTGTTGATTTTTTCCCACATCCGTTTTTGTAGCAAGTCTCCCACTGAATATGTACTGCACCTCTTCTGTAAGATGCTCCTATTAAAAAAAAACAGGTAAAGTGCTCCACTGATTCTTGGGGCAAGCTGGGCTATATCAGATAGCTACCCATCAGGGGCGTTGCTAGGTTTGTAAAAGACCCAGGGCTACAGCCCAGGCTCCATGCAAGTTGTAGCGAGCGAACATGGCGAGCGAGCCAGAACGTGATCAGGGCTGGTACGGGGTGTTCTCCCAGAGAGAACATTTTTGAAAAAACCCTGCCAAAATGGCAAGTTTTTTCAGCATGATTTTTCCAAAATAGCGAGAAAAATACTATGTTTCTTAGTGATCCAAAGGGCTACTGAAGACATATTGGCTATTTGCAGGTACAGTAATAACTGAGGCAGAATTACTACTGTCATTGCAAAATTTTCAAATACAAGCAGAAGCACATGAGTAAAATGCTGATCAAAAGGTTTTTTTGGGGGGTGCCAAGTTTGTCTTCGCCCAGGGCACCATGTGACCAAAGGCCGGTTCTTGCCACTACTATGCGCTTCTGCAGCAGTTTTACAGTAGGTCAGATATTTAGGCCACGAGAAAACAGCAATGAGCTGATGCACAAACAAAAAGCAGTTATATATTGTCTTAATTTTACATCTGGTGTAACTCCCATTGTTGTCAATGGGAGTTACATCAGACGTTCAGACGTACAATTAAGACAGTAGGTAACTGCTTTGTGGATCAGCCTCTCACATGGCGCACTGGGAGAAGACACATTTGGCACCCCCCACCCAAACGAATAAAAAAAATCGACCTGAGAATGTTGTTTTTTTACCGTGCATAAATCATGCTCAGAGAAGTGACTCTGATTCTCGAGGTTTTTCCCCTTAAAGAAACGCTATGGAAATTAATAACAAGCTCTAAATGGTAATATTTGCTTCCATTCTTTCTAAAGATAAAGAAACTGAAGAACAAATCCAGTTTTTCAACCCCAACAGACCCAGGTTCGAATCCCGAACCTACCGCCTAAAATATAAAAGCCCCTCCCCTCCCCCAGTGACGCCTCTGCTAACCATACTGTGACTGAAGGGGAAGGGGAGTCGCGCACAACCCTGAAAGCTTTCTTCCTCCCTTTAAGTGAAATTACTCTTATATCTGCATTATTAAGAAATTGTAACAACAGAATTAGTAACAAACCTAGAAAGATACATTCATTTATTGACTTAATTTTTTAGAGCCTGGTAAAGCACATACGTAGGTCCATGGAAGCCATGGTCACAAAAAGATATCGTTGGTCGGACGATATATTTGGACCTGGTGTGCTTGTGGATACCACCACATATAGGCTCTGATCCACGAATAAAATAAATTAAGATCAAGGGAGATATGATTATCTGCCCAGCAGAACACTCTGCTCGCTTCGTAACTAGCAAAGCAAGGATTTGAACCCATTTCACACAGGCTTTACAAAAGGCCTTACAAAAGGGTTAATTCACTTCCCCAGTTCAGTTGCCAACAAAAGCAGCGTCAATCCTTTGTATAACTGAAGAAAATACCGTACTGCACTGGGGATTATTAGGATTGCAGCCGTTTTCTCTTTTCAAATTTGGGTTACTCGTGCAGTGATAGTGTAAATCGATCCCCTAGAGGTTCCTGTGCTGTGATTGGTTGTCCTGCCTCACTGACGGCTGCTGCACTACAGGGAGAAGTGCTCCCCTAAATATCCGTGCCGGGGGAGCAGAAGTACAGCCCTTGCAGACAAGGCAGTGGGCGATCAAGTTGTCCATCCTAATATGTATGTTGGGAAGTAGCCAAGTCACTGCTTCACTACTCTTGGTTGAAAAAGCTCTTCTGCATCACTGCATATGAATCCCCCCTCACAGTCTGGTCTTCCTGACCAGACCTGCTGTGTGAACTGCGGAGCGTCCGTCAGAGGGATCCTGAACAATAAAGTGAAATACAGCGAAGTACTATGAAGGGCCAAGGCGTCTACATTATGGGGTGAAATGAGTTTCGTAGGTCGCATTTGGTTTTTTATATGGTACCCCTAGTGATTTCAAAGGGAGATACGCCAGAATAAAAAATTACGACCTAAGAAACTCTTTTGTGGGTCGGACCTCGTGGACTCATTTCTAGTTAACATATTCCACTTACAGAATTGGCAGCGTTGGTAAAATGACCCTTTCAGTGCTTCTGCAGCGCCAGTTCAGATTCACTCCCCCATTGCTATTCCTTTCGTCGCAGTAGAGATATCCTCCCATTTCACCAGCGTGCGTTGAAAGCCCTCGCTTGTCAATCAGTGGCAGTTGTGCTTTTTGTTAATTTTTGTTGAAGTTGCTTCGTTCTTGT
>JASANK010000127.1:0-19918 GCA_031753695.1 Desmognathus marmoratus | reverse complement strand
TTTATTTAACTTTAGACCGTTTCAAGATGGCCCTATGACGGGACAATATTAGTCCTTTGTTTGTGTCTATGCACCTTCCCTGACTCTGAAATAGGCATGTACTGTCTGCTCCCCATCTGTTGCTGCTAGCTGCCAGCCTGCCGGTGTGCGACTGCTTGTGGGGTCTGGGCTGTGCTGCAGTTATAGCAGACCTTGAGGATCTTTTCGGCAGTGACGGGGAAAGTGAGGCTGAACCAAAAGATAATACTGGCAGTAGGCCAGAAGCGGGGTCTCTGGCGCATGGTTCCTTCATGCAATCATGTACCCCCTCCTTGAACCCCTTTCCCCACACCCCACAGAATTGTCAGCACCGCTCCATGTCCCCCACTATCCTGCCAGCCAGCGCGTACTTTTTAGCACTCACAGCCCACGGACCCCCCTGCCCTGTAAACAAGAAAATAAAAAAAATGTTTATACACCCATAAAGACTGCTGTGGGCTACCTTTCCAGGGTGCTCTGCATACATTAAACCATTTTACATGTACTTAAGGAGGTTACTGAGCAGCTTAGGAATAAAGACTCCGCCCATTCCAATGCAAGTTTTTAGGAAATGGGCATTGTAGTGTGCACCCTTGTGGCGCTCCACTTTACATACCCTTGAACCCTCCTGGTATGCAACGTGCATTGCAGTGTCCTACTCTGCAACTCTCCCTGTGCTCAGTTTTATCTCTGTGTAGTGTGTACTCTTTGCTGTGTCACCTGTGTAGTTACCCTGCAGTGTTTACACCACTGTAGCTCTACTTGTGTTCTCTGGTTTGCCTCCCTCTGCTGTAATGCTGCTAAACCATCGCTACCCCATTCTTTATGGTTATCATGGTCCCCTTCCATTCCAAGCACCCTCTAGTCTCTGTTTACATGCAAGCCTTCCATCTGTGTTCTTGATTTTTCTTTTCTTTCACGTATCTACTGTTTTGTTATGCTGTAAATAGAGAGTTTTAAATTTTGCAGCAATGGTAAAAGAATTGTATGGCACTCGCATCCATCATCGGGCGGTACATTGCTTATTACATTCTTATACAGGCTCAACTGTGTGCTTGGAACATTCATTCAAATAAATGAAATGACCCGGTATGCTTTGGGGAGATCACAATAGATAAAAGATTCTTTTCAAAAAAACTCTTTATCACCACCTCTCAAAGTAATCTAGTTCCATTTTATACAATGCCTCACAAATGTGTGTCAGTTGGTCATTGCGTTTCCTCACCGTTTTAGTTTTCTGCGTTTGCCGTCATATATGATGGCATAAGCAATATTTTTTGCCTGTAATATTACCTGTGAGGGCTGCATTGAGAGCTGCCAGAACTGGATACTGAACATGGAGCTATTTTCCTTACGTAGCACCCCGTGGAAGTATATTTTAACACTCAGCCGAGGATTACTACAGGCCAGCGTCTTTTGAAGTTTTTTCTACTTGTTATCTTTTGACACAATAAGACTGACAACCGCTCTTGAAGCAATCACACAACTGGGATCTGGCGGCTTTCACCTTTTTAGTACAGCTTTTCAGTTACCCCAATTACTTACCCAGCTCTGCAGTCTCCTCGGAATTTGGCATTTTTTATTATAACTTGTCAATTGCCTTCAATTACATACTTGGCTTTATAGTGATAAAATGGTGTTGGTACTAATCTTTCTAATTTGTGTCACTAATGCTTCTGACTGCTGCTTTCCTGCACTGCCGATTCTCTGCTTTATGGATTCCTCACCCACCCCGCACACTCACTGTCTCACCCCATCACCAACTGACTCACGCACACTCCAACAGCCACAAGCAGAAAACTAATGGCATTGGCCAATGCTTCTTTCAATTGGTCATTATCACCTATTCACAGGTATGAAAACATGTTCATTTCGATTTCCACTAGCAAAACGCATGGCTGAAACAGTCGATAGACTCTTTTCATAGTATTTCAGTGGGCCGGATTAGAAACGATACTCTTATATGATAAAGGACTGCAGATCCAGGTCGCACATTGAAATGCATGATTTGATCATACGAAGGGATGGACTAGTAAACAAAGTTGTTAAACCCTTACAAAAGTGTCCAGTCACTACTTCGTAGGCAGAGTTGGTAGAGCGTTGCAAACAAAAGTGGTCAGCAAAGTGAATAATTGGTAAGGATTTTGTGGTCTCTGAACGTATGTGGCTTCTAAGGGCCTAATTTTCAAAACAGTTACATTTGTGTATACGTTTGCTTCCTCCCATTGATTTCAGTGGAAAACAACAAACGTATATGTTTCGTAAATCAAGCCCGAAGTTTTTATGTTACGGATTGTGTCTAGTGCTATTAGAGAAGTTCATTTAATTGGCAAGATACGTTTGGGGAAAGCTTAGTGGTCTTCCTTCAGCCAAGCACCTAGCAAAAGTTGATGCAAAATGTACAGAATTAAACTGTTTAGGTTACAGTGAGCAAAACTACTTACATGTTTGAATTCTACTTAAAGCACCACCTTAAATGGAATGGAAGCAGAGCAGTAGAAGCCAGAAAGTACTGCAGCGCCAGAATCGAACATGGCCAACTAATGTCCCGAAGACTTAAAAAGGACAGTCCTCACAAACATTAAAAGTTTTAAAATTATTCTTATTCTTTTGAATGCAATGCCTTCTATTTTTATTTTTTTCAAGTCATCCTATAGAATTGCTTTCCAATGTTCGCAGACTCTCCCTGGACTCCACCATTCCAGGGGTGATTTTGTTTATGTAATCCCTGTGGCGTTTGTTCTAACGTTAACTTCTTCTTGGTATAAGAAATTACTTTGTAAAAGTAAAAAAAAAAAGCACCATAGGGATTATGTAAACAACCAAAATCACAAAACGATATGGCTTAGTCATTGGAAAGCAATGATTTAAGCTGACTTGAAAAATTAAAAATAAAAGGAACTGCTGTCATGAAGATAACATGTTGGAGTGGCCTGTTCCTCAATAAGCTCAATTAAGAAGACATATTTCACGTGAATAGCAAGAATTGGGATTCTCTTGTCATGGTTAAGATAGCTAAACCAGGCAGATGTTTAGCGATGCAGGAAATGAGCTGCATCAGGAAATGAGCTGTAGCATATGCTTTTATGGATTCAGCTTGAGACATTAAAAAGCTATTCAAGCCTGAATGTTCTCAAGTATCTGCCCCATGCTCTATATCCATTTCTGGGAAGTGCAGTAACTTTGTGTTACAAAGATGCACAGCTAGTTGAGTATCTGCAGATTCTTTATCATTCGCTGAGCATGCGGTGAGGCTGCGCCAGCCTCACCGCACGCTCTGCGAAGGAAAAAGCTCATTTCTGATTCTTAAATATGTGCATTTCAGGTGCGGCAGCACCTGAAATAAAGATTTGCAGCCAGATTAACTGAGCAGAATCTGCCAGTGAATCTGGCACTGGGCATGTACACCATCTGCTCATGTCCAGAAGAATTTGCAGGGTGAGTGTAGCATCACCCTGTGAATTCTTAAAGAATCTGGCGTTGGCATCAGAAGGATTTGGTGTGCTGAGATTCACTGGAGAGCTCCCCAGCACACCGACTATTTAAGAATTTTGCCCGTAAGTGTCCAAGCAGCATTAAATGCACCTTGAAAAACATGAGTGCTAAAATAGCACCCCAGTGGGATTGGTACATAAGCTTCTAGACTGAATTTCTTGGTGTAATCAAACCTGAATGAATGAATAAAACTTTTATTAAGCGCTACACGCTAAGCCTCAGAGCGCATAAAAATATATCAAAGAGGAGACAACACTCACCGTAGGGACATCACCTTGTCATTCCCATGATTCATGCTATTAACTAGAACTCTGTGTGTGATAAAATCTCTCTGCCTCCATTGTTCTCCTCAATTTTGCACAGGTATCGAGGTACTTTGTAGTTGTCTATGAAAATACACGGCTATTTTGTATTTGCCCTATCCCAGTGCTCCTCCTAGAGAGGTGCTTTTTCAACCGTGAGCCGTTAATTAAATGTTTCTTCTGTCATGTGTTAGGAGTGCCTGTCCTTGAGCACAACTCTTCCTTTGTGACCTTGTCTTCCAATAATATCTTCTACCAAGTACATTGATTTTAATTTCCACCCTGGATAATTGCTAGAGCCATAGTTTGACTTATTGCTTACAATGACAGCAGAGGAAGAATCTGGTCCACTAACCATCTATTGGTGTCTCGTGATTTGTGAAAATACCACAGACTTTGGCTTCTTTGTAGAAAATTGATTAATGGTGTTGGGTCATGAGCGTGCTAGCATTTTGACTTTTCTTGAAGCAATTACATTTTTAAAACATCTTAGCCATAGTTACAAAGCAATTTGAACCTTTTTAATTTGATTGCAAGGCTTTGCTTGCGGGTATCACAAATGTGTTTTGTTTCTTTTCAGGTTCTGACTCTGGATCAGACTTTGAACCAAATGCTGACTCTAGGAGTCCTTCTGGGAGTGAGCGGGGCAAAGAGGAGGATGAGGATGAGGATGATGACCGGGAAGCAGTAAAGCCAAGCAATAAGGAACTTTTCGGAGAGGACAGCGAAGAAGAAGCAGATTCTCACCATAGTGCAAGTGACAACCGTTCAGAAACATCAGACATTCGTTCTCAAGCTTCTCCACTTACTGATCATGAACAGTCGGATGCAGAGCAACACAGTGGCTCTGAAGCTCATAATGACGATGATCAAGGGCATAGGTCAGACATGAGTAGCCATCACTCTGAAGCAGAAGATTCTGGGAAAGAAATGCATTCTGATGATGAAAAGTGGGAAAGAGAAGACAAAAGTGATCATTCAGATGAGGAAAAAATGCAAAGCTCGGATGAGGAGAAGATTCAGCATTCAGACGAGAAGGGGCACAGCTCAGGTGATGAGGAAAACCAGCAGTCTGACGACGAAGAGAGGCCGCAGCATTCTGACGATGAGAAGAGTCATAGCTCAGGTGATGAAAAAGTGCAACATTCTGACGATGAGGATAGAATACAGAATTCTGATGATGATGAGAAAAGACATCATTCGGATGATGACGAGAGGCTACGTCATTCTGAGGATGAAGAGAAACTGCAGCATTCTGATGATGACAAAATGGACCATTCGGATGATGAAGAGAAACTGCACCATTCAGATGATGACAAACCGCAGTCTTCAGACGATGAAGGAAAAGGTCAGCATTCAGATAATGAGGGCAAAGTGCAACATTCAGATGATGAGGGCAAACCGCAGTCTTCAGACGATGAAGGAAAAGGGCAGCATTCAGATAATGAGGGCAAAGTGCAACATTCAGATAATGAGGACAAACCGCAGTCTTCAGACGATGAAGGAAAAGGGCAGCATTCAGATAATGAGGGCAAAGTGCAACATTCAGATGATGACGATGAGGAGAAACTGCAGCATTCGGACGATGGTGAGAAAATGCAGCATTCAGATGACGATGATAAAAAAAGCTCGGGTGATGAGAAAATGCAGCATTCTGATGATGATGAGGGGAAGCAACATCCCTCAGATGAGGATAGACATTCTGCCAATCGGGAGAAACTGCAGCACTCTGAGGATGAGGAGAAGATGGAAAGCTCTGGTGATGAGAAGCAGCAGGATTCTGATGCAGAAGGGAAGCATCATCAGTCAAGTGATGAAGAAAAACTCAATTCTGATGATGAAAAGTTGCTTGAATCTGACTCTGAAAATGAGGAGAAATCTCATCATTCAGCTGATGACAAAAAAAAGCGTCGTCCTGATTGTGAGAAGCACTCTCATGCTGAAAAGTTGCTTGAATCTGACTCTGACGATGACGGGAAATCTCATCATTCGGATGATGACAAAAAAAAGCAGCGTTCTGATCGGGAGAAACACTCCTGATGAAAAGCTTGAACATTCCAATGACGAAGGAAAGCACTCTGATGATGATGAGAAGCATCACCCCTCCAACGTTGAGGCTAAAAAGAAACATTCTGATGATGAGCACAGACGTTCAGATGATGATGATGATGATGATGAGAGGCGTAAATCAGGTGAATGGAATTCTATTCCACATAAAGTAATTTTTGGTCCAACAGTAGACCGTTAGACTTGAAGTGCAAAAACGTACCCTACGTGATTAGTAATTCAAGGTTAGTTGTACTCTACTTATGGACTTTTTGTATGTTTAGGCCCGGCTTTTCTCCTAATAGAGCTAATGAAGTAGATTCAAGATACTTTAGGTATGTTGAGTTGGCTAGACTGAGATATTGGCACAAGCTCCTTCCACTTTCAGTCTTAGATTTTCATTCTGTAGTCCTATCATGTAAAGTCAGGCCTTTATTGGTGGTTGACCCACAAGAGCACTTCATATGGTGAAGGTAGCCTTCAAGCCCTCTTTGCAGTAAGTCACATGCTCCATTTGGTGCCCTTTCATATTGTAAACGGTGGTCCCTTGTCACCAGAAGAAGCTGTTTAATGCAATGTCCCTGTAAATGTTTAGAATTTCTAAAGCTGAAAATTCAATACATATAGCACAGGAGGCAATTATTAAAACATTATTGGCTTGCAAAGTATGATGGCAGTGATGATACTGTTGCCATAACTCTACATTTCTTTAATGCCCACTAACCACTGTGACCTTAAATGACCACTCCGGACCCCAATTTCAAAAATTCCATGACCAGTAAAATGAGGTCACCTAGTTCTTTGCCCTGTGGGTGGGTGGCTGGAAGAATGGTCAGTTGGGAATTACAGAGCTCGCTTATTGGCTGCCGCCTTCCCCATAACATTCTAGCAGAAAATGCAACTTACCCAGGCAACAAAGGAGAAAAGGCATGCTTTCATAATAAAACTATGCACTTCATTGATGTGTCATGGGGAAAAAGACATATGGACAATACTTTAGAAAATTAAAACGACAATATGCATGTAAAAATGGGTTGGATCACAATTTGCTTGGAATACCCCTAAGTGACCCTGTCATCACTTAAACTACAGAGGTTCTAGGTATAGAACATTAAAATCTGCCAATACATTCCTTTGATAGTTTGCCAAAAATATGTTTAATTTTTCAGTTATAGGGCTTTTAAAATTGGGAATTTAGCGATTTATTCACAGTTTCACCACTGAAAGGCAGTAAAGCATTTGTATGTATGTCTCTATGTTCCGGCATTTGTATCGTGCGGCCTTCGTGCACTTTCCACCTGCACTCGGGAAGGGGGTGAGTGCCGGGGGGAGGGGAAATGGTTAAAGACGGATGGAGGACAGGGAAAGGTGGTGTCTTGACCAGTAGAGGGTATCAGGCGAGATGGCCTATAGCAAAAGAGTTAGATATAGGAGGAGATCTAAGGGGGATGAGGATAGGATAACAGTGACACGAGTATATAACGTATAGGTATTGGGTATGACGACCCCCTCTTTCCCTAAAGGCAGCTTGCATGTAGCCCAAATGCTCCAGTCTGCCCACAGCGTATAGCTGGGAGATTCTGGTGATGTCTTGGAGGTGCTGCCCTTCCCCCCTATACCCGCAGGTTTAATTCCCTGAGTTTGAGAGCTCGCCAGATGTCAAGAGTTCAAGAAGGAGATCCCCTTTGAACAGAAAGCCCTATTTATGTCATCCGGCGGCTGGAGCGCTCACGGTAGGTGGCTGCTCTTTGAAGGTTGGGTACGGGATATCGGGGGAGTGAGGGGGGTGTGTGATGTTCATGGTGATTATTCATCGTCGGCAGAACTTTCTGGGGTGCCTTGTGAATGTACCAGGCCATTTGCGGGCATCCCTCCCGGAAAAGGACCACAGCCAGGAGAGAGGCAAACGGGGCACAAACATATCCTAGCATATCAAGATACAGTTAGGTTTTGTTATCCTGGCATTTGCATTGTGCCCGGGGCTGGCTATTTGGGAGACCTCATGTAATGCAATATAATTGCTAGAAATAACCTAGTGAGGCGGCATAGATGCTATCCGTCACCTTGTGTAAGGAAGCAATTGAACAATTGAGGCGATGAAGTAATATGGAGACAATACAATGTAGTAAGCAAGTTAAGTAACCATCTGGAGAGTGGTCATCAAGGAAACCTGAATTTCACCTGTGATTAACTCTGAAACCGAGCTGCATTAGTGTCTAAAATATATTAAAAGCCTTCTAACTCAAAAAGTAAACGTATTTAGGTCCAAAGTCATTATAGGCAATTTCTATGCTTAGAACCTCCATGAGGAAGGGGTCACGTTAAGGCTGTTGGAAATCCTGTTATGAATATGAACCTCCTCAATTTACAGCAGAAACAAGTGTTGCAAAAGTCTATTCATACTGGTTTTGTGCCCACGTGCTGTAAAAAATATTGGAACTGAGACAGCAAAGAACCATGATGTCACTGTTGCGTACAAAGACATGGGTCATGACACCTCGTTGTCAATCATGAAGAAATTAAGTGAACCAAACTGAGGAGGCTTTTATGACCCATGCTTTAGAGGGATAACGCATGCAGTAGTCTGTTACCTCTTGTGTTTAGCATAAAGCAAACCGTGATGCATTAGGAAATGGCAAATTGCCTCATTATTTGCCTCAGTTTCGTGTGATAACATCCCGAACTGTTAGGAGCAGGGTGTTCCATGACATCATTCCAATGTTTTAAACCTTCAACCAGGAGCTGACGGCAAAGAATGTGATGTCTAGTGGTGGATACTGGCTTGCTGTGCCCAGAGACTCAAACTTCACCTCACTGAGGAGGCCCAACAAGGCCAAAACCGGTCTGAGTGATGCTTGTTATCTCACACTGAAAGGGGGAGGCCATAGCAGTTCGGGTCTGACTGCTGCCATTGGTGGTGTCAGAACTGATTTGCATGATGCTCTCAAACTGGAAGTAATGGCACATGCAAGCAAAAAAAAAAAAGATGGTTTAGAAAGCTGCCCAGAGGTGTTCTCAGTTGCGTAGATTAATTACACCTTCTCCAGCCATCACTTTTTGTTTTGCTGATGTCTACTGGTGCACTTCCCTAACACGGGGGATGCCCATGTGTTACCAGAGGCTGACTGGCATACATAACTATACCATTGTGTTCGGGTCTAGCCAAGGTGAACTTGTTGTGTACTGTCATGGAATGCCTTTTCCATATGGAGTATTTCCGTGAAATGGGAGACTTAGCATGCCTAAATTAATATTTATGTGTGTGGCAATCTCCTAATTTTACAACGGTGAAAATCTGACTTTCTGTGACACAGATGATATTCTCCCTACATCATAATTCACACCCAAGTTTTTCCTTGAGCTCGTGTCATGATCTACTGGGGCAGGGTGTGGGGTGCGGTGGTGAGCGACTGGCGGTAAGTGAGGGGCAAATGGGAAGAAGAAAAATGGCTTCACCATTGGAAATGCTGACTCGAGGAGATATAGTAGGCCTTGGTTTCTGAGGTGGTGCACTATGGCATTGTGCGTTTTAGAGATATTGTGATATGGCCTGTCATAAGCTGAAATTGATTTAATAGAATGTTAATGGACTGAATGATAGGGGAAAAAAAGGGATGAATGCAAATGTTTCATTTTTAAGAATAAACCCGTTGCTATTTGCTTACAAGAAACACACTTAATCCCTGAGAATCACAATTGGTTTAGGAATTGGTTGGGTCATCATCGGTACTTTAGCTCTGCCCAAGACAAAGTGAAAGGTATTGCTATCTTAGTATATAATAAGGAAATAGAACCTATATCAAACTCTAAGGATAAAAATGGCCAATGGGTTACAGCTACACTTCGGATTAAGGAATTTAAATTTACTATTGTTTCAATATATGCAGAAAGCACAGATAGACCCATCACATTAAAACAACTTGAAGTTGATTTAGTCAACGTACACAGTGTCCTCTTCTAATTCTGGAAGATTTCAATTATGCTCCGGATCCACTCTGATAAATCAAAAGGCACAACTCGGACTTCTAAACCGAGAACGCAAGTAGAATTTAATAATTTAATCCGAACATTACAGTTGGAAGACATTTGTCGGGTTCAAAATCCATTTAATAAAAGCTTCTCATATTACTCCTATCGAAATTCAGAATATTATAGACTAGATTAAGCAAAGAACTCAAAATGATTAAGTACCAAAGCCTCTTAGTTTTATCTAGGTATTTCACTTTCAGATCACTCGCCTGTTGTTTATATTCACACTGAGATCAATTGGAGGAAGCCTAGATGTTGGTCTTTTAACAAAAAAACTCTTGCAACAAGATCAATTTGTCAATACGGTCAAAACTAACATTGCTAAATTCTGGCAACTTAATAGTAACAACTCGTCTATTCTTAATATTTTGGACTCGTGGAAGGCTAGCTTTAGCGGGTGGGTAACTACGTATCTAATAGCAAAATTAAATCAAGAAAAGGTGGAACTTAACCTATTGAATGCTGTTCAAATGCATAACCAGATTAATATATGCAATTAACTTTAAGTTGCAAATTAACAAGTTGAGTCTATATTGATGACAAAGCTCAAACCAAATTATAGGGGTGATTTACCAGAAATGCAGATAAAATTGGTAAATCTATGGCTTTTTTGGCCAAGGAGAAAAACTCGCTTAATAAAATACTTAAAATAAAAACACTGGTGGGCATCATCACCTCCGAGGAGGATAAGATTGTGGACAGATTTAGACAATTCTATGAAGACGAATATAGCAACCAAAAAGCGTTTGATGTCATTCAGTGCAATAACTATTTGGAACATGCGGGTATTGAAAAGTTAACTCAAACGGACACCAACTGTCTTTTTACCCCTATCTTACTCTCTGAGATCAAATCTGCCGTTGACTCGCTACATTTAGGCAAGGCAGCAGGAGATGACTGTCATTCTGTAGAAATTTCTAAAACATTTATGGATGGTATCTCAGAAATGCTATTAGAATTTTTTCATTTTATTTTTTCCACTGATACAACCCCAATCTCATGGAAAATGTAAAAAATCATTAAGTTTAAAAAACAAATAAAGATGCTACCGACTTTGGTCCATATATACTAGACCCATCACACTAATCAATTTAGACAGCAAAATATATTCAAAAATGCTTGCAACTGTACAATGTCTATACCCAAATTGATCTCGGAATTCCAACATGGCTTTATGATGAGCAAGGACATCATTATGCACACAAATTTAGCATTGACCTTGGTTTATATTGCTACTACCAGAACACTTCCTTTGTCATTATTTTTGTTAGATGCCCAAAAAGCATTGATTTAGTCAATTGGAATTATCTATGGGCAACTATGCTGCATATGGAATTCCCGAGTCAGTACATCAGAGCAATTGAAACTTTATCACCCCAGAGCCTACATTTATATTAATATCATTAATTCTGCACCATTCATAATACAACAAGGAACACAAAAAGGGTGCCCTCTCTCCTCTTTATTATTTTCCCTCTACATAGAGCCCATAGTTGCTATCTTCAGTCCGATGCTAGAACCCAACCCTTTATAATTGACAGAATTAAATACTGTCACATTATATGCTGATGATACAATGGTAATAAGCAGCAACCCTTCTCTTGTGAATCCAGCAGTACTTAGCCTGGCAGATGAGTTTGGTAAATTATGAGGATATAAACTCAACGTTGACGAGACTCAGCTGGTGGTTTGGAATACTGTGATTTTTCCTATCACCCCTTGCAAGTCGGTGACAAATCTTGGGATAGATCTTGAGTTAAACCTTTTAACAACATCTCAAAAGAATTTAGAAAGAATGTATAAAGAAACGTCCAAGCCATGTAAATGTTGGATGAATTTACCTCTCGCTATAGTGGGAAGGGTAAATTTGATCAAAATGTCACTGTTTCCGAAGTTACTAGACCTGTTTAGGACTGGTGGTGGCTGGCGGGGGGCCGTGTTCTGCGGCCCTGTGGTAGGAGGGGGGGGGCCCGGGGGCCTGCTGTGGGGGCGGCCGGGTGCTCCTCTACGGGGCCCTACCTTAGTGGCGGGGGCCCCGGGGGGGTGGGGGGGGCCGGTGGCTGCCTGGGCAGCCTGCGTGTGGGCTGCCTGGTGGTAGTGCGTCTGGCTGCAAAGGAAGGTGTGGCCCTGCTATCCCACAAACCTACGAGGTGCTTGCCTGAATACCACGCATGGAGATTGCTGGAGTCGGCTGCGTAATCGATTTTCCGGTGCTGTTGAGGTGAAGGACACACAGTGACACGGTATCACAAGCAGTTACAGCCTCTTTGGTCATAGCAGTCTCTGTGGAGGGGGAGGAAGCCTGACCTTGTGACCACTGCTGGTTGAATATCCTAGTTGGTGTCTGGCTGATACCGTGAGAACTTGGGGCCCGGATTTACAGGACTTGACCTATACTAAGCTAATCATGGGCAAGTCAGGAAAGTCGCAAACGACATTGGATGGTTACGCTCGCACGCCGGGGCCCTCGGGCTCACGGCCGGCCACTCGAGAGAACCGAGGTGGTGGCTCACAACGAGAAAATCCGGAGACGGAGGTATCTGCCACCATACAGCGGATGTTTATGGAACTGCAACGCGGCATCGGCACTATCAATGACAAGCTGGATGACCAGGCCACTAAAATGGCTGGGATGCAGATGGCGATCGATGGATTGAAGCCCCAAATGCAGGATGCCACCCAGAGAATAGAGACACTGGAAGCCACTGTCTCCACTATGCAGAACCGGATCCAGACAAGTGAGGACAGACTGCAGGTTCTTCGGATGAAGACGGCTGATCTGGAGGGTAGGTCCAGGCGCAATAACATCCGCATAGTGGGCCTCCCGGAGTCAATAGGAACTGCCAGACTGGAGACCTTTCTAGAATCATTCCTGAAAGATATCCTAGGGGACCCACCGGTATCGCCATTCTTTCAGGTGGAGAGGGCTCATCGTTCCTTGGCCCCCCCGACCGGTGCCTGGGGCCCCTCCTAGGTCCATCATCGCCCGACTCCTCAATTATAGAGACCGAGATATACTACTGCAGGCAGCACGACTAAAAGAGGGCTCTGAAGTACGAACAGTCTAACATAATGCTATTCCCTGATTATACACTGGAGGTTCAACTGGCACGTTGTGCATTTGATGCAATTAAGCAGACGCTACGACAGAAGCAGATCCCTTATTCTATTTTGTTTCCAGCCAAACTCCGGGTTCAGTGGCAAAATAGGGCTCTCTTCTTTGATACACCAACCCTGGCAGCGGCATTCGTGAGAGATAAAATGGGTGTGGATATCCAGATACCGGATGAGGGAGAAGACGTGGACCAGGAAGGCTGGAGATTTCCGAGGAGGGGGCGATCCGGAAGGAGCCGTCGAGGGGGTTCTCGTCGACGCCCACAGGGAGAGAGAACTGTGACAGATTCCCAGGCGGAGACACCACCCGTCGTAGCGGGATTGGAGGACCTGGGAGAAACGATTCAGGAAATGGTTGGCTGACTGTTGGGCTGGGAGTGACTTCCTCCTCTGCTCTATCCTGTAAAATGCAACTTGAGTAATTGATTGGGAGTACGGGTCGACATTTCGGCTCGAACAATATTGATCATACTGCAACAGACTATATGATCTCAGGCCTTGATGAGAGGCACTATAAGAAATCCGATCGTAATCCGTTATGTGTGCCAAAGAAGGAGCCCGCCCCCGCAAGCTCTCTCTTTTCGCCTAATTCAGGGCACTTAGCTGGGACTCCACCGAGGCGGCTTGAAGTGGGACCCTGTGAATGATTTTGATAGACTGTTTATTATTTTTCCCTTTATCTTAACTTACTGTCTTGTATTGATTGATTTGGTTTGGATGTGGCTTATTTTGCTAATCTTTTTGTAACTTTTTTCTTGTCTGGATCTAAGGATGTGTTTATTTTTCCTTATAAAATTTTTTTTTTTTTTTTGTGTGTACCCCATGTGCTGGTTTTGCCAGGAGGCTTGTACAGGGCAACCGTCAGCCTTGGGAGCGAAACGGGCGCACTCAACTATGTCCACCTGTTGGCCACATCCATTGTTTGATAAAGTTGGGTTGTTTGGGAATGGTTGGGGAGAGGGGGAGATGGAGGAAAATTGGGAGGAGCTGGGGAAGAGGGGAGGGTGGGGAGATGCGGGGGGGCGGGGAGGGGTATGGGAGACCAGAGACGGGATGCAGGACTGTTAGAGCATGGATGTATGTTTTGGATTTGGAGATTTTAGATTATGGCTGATTATGTGATGTGTACTTGGAATGTACGAGGTCTTAACAATTATGTTAAATGCTATAAGGTGGGCCAGTACCTCAGGCGGCACGGAGTTCAGGTGGCATGTTTGCAGAAAACGCATCTTTTACGGGAGGAACATGATAAACTTCACCGTAGATGGGGTGGTGTATTCAGATTCTTTTTCAACGTACTCTCGTGGTGTTGTGATATGGATTGCACATACTATTCCCTTTGAATATATATCGCATAAAACCAGTGGCGTTGGCAGATGGGTGTTGCTGTGTGGACGGTTGGAGGGGGTATTGTTGTGTATATATGGATCTAATCTTGATGACCCCACGCCGGTCCGGGAAGCCCTATCTGCCTGGGAACCACGAATGGGTGAAGTGATGTATGTTGGGGGAGATTTCAATTGTGTTTTAAATGAGGAGTTAGACCGGTCCCTACCCACTGGTCGAGGGATGTCACAGAAAACTAAAACACTGCTCTCCCTCATGTCACATTACGGATTACGAGACATATGGAGGGAACGCCATCCAGTTGATAAGAGGTATACCCATTATGCAGCCCCTTCTGACTTACATACCAGGTTGGACCTTATGTTGGTATCTGAGAGCGCAGTGGGGAGTTGTAAGCAAACAGCAATATGGGATAGGTTGCTGTCAGATCATGCTCCCTGCACTGTAACGGTGCGACTGGGTAGACCCACGACCCCGGTGCCCACATGGCGCCTGGACCCTGCTCTACTTGCGGATCAGCTCTATCAATCAGAGATACAGAAGGCGATTGAAGAATATTTTAGGTTTAACCTAGGTTCTGTGGCATCCGTGGCGGGTGTGTGGGAGGCTTTTAAGGTAGTTATTCGAGGGCATTGCCTGGGTCTTAACCACTCTATTCCCCGTAGACTCACTTGAAACCTGCGATCATTAGAATCGCAAATAGCTGACCTGCAAGCGCAGCGACATATACCCCAGGAGGAGGACCGATTGCTACAGCCCCTGAGGGTCAGATATAATGATCTTCAGACACAGCTCTCCCGACTAGCCACACACAAGCAACACATACTCAAGCAGATAAATCGGGTCGTATGTTGGCGTGGCTCTTGAAGAAGGAGCGTAGTTCGTCACTAGTGACAGCTGTAAGGGATGCAGGTGGAGCTATTCGGAGAGGACAGGGTGATATTAACAGGGTTTTTTTCGATTACTTTAGATCCCTATATACTAGGGCGGAGGGACCAGACGAGGATGACATGATAGAATTGTTGAACCCGTTGGACATCAGAGTTTTCACCCCAGAGGAGGAGCGACGACTAGAGGCTCCACTCACTCTGGAAGAGATTAATGAGGCAATAAAGGGGCTGGCTGGTGGGAGATCTCCAGGTCTAGACAGGTTACCGGCGGAATTCTTCAAACATTATAAGTCAACTCTGGCCCCCATACTGCTACCGGTATATAATGAGGCATTGAGCTGCGGAGAGCTACCCAGTACTATGTGGGAAGCTCTGATCACTTTACTCCTCAAACAAGGCAAAGACCCTAGTGAATGTGATTCCTACCGCCCGATCTCATTATTAAATGTGGATGCGAAAATCCTTGGGTCTATTCTGGCACGGCGCTTAGGGACAGTGACTCCCGCTCTAATACATACAGACCAATGTGGGTTTATATCTGGACGTAGGGCCGTGCACAATCTGCGGCGCTTATTTTATGTCTTAGATGAGGTGGAAGATTGGGGAGGGAATTATGCAGTAGCCTCTTTGGACGCCGGCAAGGCATTTGATACGGTTTGCTGGGAGTTCTTGTTCCTCACCTTGCGTAAAATGGGATTTGGCAATCGTATGTTAGACTGGATTCGTCTGCTCTATTCAAAACCAATGGCAAGGGTACGGACGGGATGTCTTATTTCAGACCGATTCGAGCTTGGCAGAGGCACCCGGCAGGGCTGCCCCCTGTCGCCGCAACTGTTTGCTATAGTTATTGAACCCATGGCGCAATATATTCGAGAGAGGCATGCAATGCAAGGTATCAGCATTCATGGGATTACACACAGCATTTCTTTGTATGCTGATGATGTATTGTTATACATGGTAGATCCAGAAAAGACGTGGCCAGACATCCAAAAATCGATACAGTTAGTGGGAGAGGCATTGGGTTTCACCATAAACTTATCTAAATCATTCATACTATCATTAGGGGATCTGCAGAAGTGTCCAAAAGAGGATTTACCAAAACTGGCGGTGAGGTGGGTTACGGATTCATTTCGTTATCTTGGCATACAGGTGGGATTTAGAATTGAAAGACTATACGACTTAAATTATGGCCCGGCCTTAGTTAAATTAGCTGATTGTATTCAGTTCTGGTCCACGCTACCGCTCTCTCCGATTGGCATTAATAAAGATGGTGGTACTTCCTCGGTTTCTCTATCTGTTTCAGGCAATTCCCTGGTTTTTGGTTAAAAAGTTTTTCAGGCAGTTGAATGGTTGTTTAACTGGGCTTATCTGGGGCCAGGGGAGACGTAGGATAGCATTAGAGACCCTACAGCGTGCCCCTGGGGATGGGGGATTGTCCCTTCCCAATATGCAACACTATTATTGGGCGGCACAATTGCAGTTCGCGGCACATTGGTTGGTAAATGCTCCTAGTCTGGAGAGGACATTGTTGGGGACGGGGACAGTGGTGCCGTTACAACAGACCCTACTGACTCCGACGCAACCGGCGGACACCAGCTCAATCCTAATACGGGTGATGCGCAAGGTGTGGAAACAAGCTTGTGGAGCGTTGGGTATTGTGCGGCCGTACTCTCCGGATGCCACATTATTAATTTACCCGTCCCTAGCGCGGCTTGATTCGGCCTTTCGGGCTCGGAGCTGGATAACACACGGATGCACACACCTGAGACATATCTATGTTGACGGGGAGATGCAACTGTTTGAAGCTCTTGCAACTGTTCGAGTATGTTACCAAATCCTGATCTAAAGTGGACGGTGGATGGCATTCCTTACCTAGGCATCTACTTCCACCCAAACTTAACTGATACGCTAAAGCATAACCAAACAAAACTCATTGAAACCATCAAATCCAAACTGGAAAAATGGTCCCCCCTATTTCTCTCATGGTGGGGGCGGCTTGATAGTATCAAAATGATGATATCCCCCCTAGTCCTCTACCTTCTCAGTATGCTCCCTGTGCCACCGGAACGAAGTTTCCTTAAACAACTAGATAATATTCTATCTTCCTTCCTTTGGAATAGGAAAAAACCTAGAATTAAATTGTCTACGCTCCAACTGTGTAAAGCAAAAGGTGGAGTCAACTTCCCTATTTTTCAAAATTATTCGGTCGCTTTTCGCCTGTGCCAGTCATGCTGGTGGTTCCTTCCCAACCACATTCAAAAATCTATCAATCATCCTAGATGGCTAGACTTTGAGACCGACCTGATAAGCCCTTTTGTTCCGGCTCTTCTTCCGTCGTCTAATGTTTTCAATAAAAATCCAATGTTCCAGGTCCCTAGAACTAATGCTAACATCATCCATACGACCTTCCTAAACACCCCTTTATATTACCGAAACCCAGTCTACATCAACCTATGGAAAGGCAAACTCTTTAACAACAAAAGATCTCATCTATGGAACAAAGCCTGGATAGACAGGGGTATTCTCTCTCTTGCACACGTCACCACTAATAACAAATTAAACGATCTCATTACCATACAACGCACATTTAAGTTACCGCCAAACAACATTAAAACCCACTCGCAAATAGCCAAACTAATGGACACTCCTAAAATTAGCAAACCTACTAAAAACGAAGAGCTTAACCTCTCAATGCTATGGCAACTACTTATGGCCAAACCCTCTTCAACTTCCGACATATACAAATATCTCAGGAACGACACAAACCCCACTCCCCCTCTGTTGAATCCAATCACCCGGTGGAATAACCTCCTACCTCAACCCCTCACGAACACTGACATCATTAGCGCTTGGACTCGTATCCACCGATCCTCCAGCGCTGCTAACATCACTCAAACTCTTTTCTTCACAGCTCACAGAACATACCTCACTCCCCACCGCCTATCCCTTTTCAATCAATCCGCAGATTCGCAATGCTGGAGATGCAAGGAACCCAATGCTGATCTTGATCATATAATGTTCCTCTGCCCGGCACTAGACATATATTGGTCAAAAATCAAAGCCACGATATATAACATCTTTAACTTGGATCGCTTCACCAATTTTATTCAGCTAGTGACTTTCCCTCACACCACCATCCCTTCCTTTCAGAGATACAATACCCATCTTCTGGACATCTTAATTGGAACAGCGATCAAAACTTTGACATCCAATTGGAAAAAGAAAAACCCTCCGACCTATAATCAATGGTGGAACACTATTTGTACCCACCACAGACTGGAAAGAGCGCACAGTGCCAAATCCGCATGCCCAAATAAATTCTCCTTAACATGGGATAACTTCCATCTATACCTTAATGACATCACCTGAGTTCGTTACATTATTAATATAACGATTTGATTCTTGCAAACTAATTGTCAGCGCCCTATCCCCATCCCCCTACTCCCCCCCTGTTTATCCACCCCAGCTTCCTCCCCCTCTTTCCCATATTCCTCCTCTTTGCTAGATCTTCTTACTATACTCTCTTCCCACTAGACTCATTTCTCCAACTACTCACATACACAACGTATAAATCTTCAATATAGTACCTGCATTACCAACTAGCCCCCCTACTGCACATTACTCTAATCACACACCTCCAAACCTTTATTCACCTCCACCACTTTCACACTTATGGCTCACTCTTACATACGCCCGGTTGCTAGTTGGTTCATCGGTCTCGCTCACATCCTGCTAATATATATAGTTATAGTTATGCATAACTAAACATGAATTTTACTTGGTGCCTCAACCTGTAGTAGGATCGTACATGTAACCACTGTTTGGATCCCCTTCACCTACAGCATGTATTCTTCTACTGTACCAGATTTACGTACTGATATGCTACATGTTTTTGATACGTCGCTTAACACTAAATTGTGTATGTTGTAATTGTTTTTTCCCCATGTTATAACACTCCTTCATTATGAACTCATCATTCTAATTTCTGTATCCACAGTATCCATGTGATTATTCTATACTGTATAATGAAAAACTTTCAATAAAAAACTATTAAACTAAAAAAAAAAAAGTGCCTTAATTATAATTTTAGAAATATTGGGGGTGGACTCCAGCCCCATTATTCCTACATTTAAAAATAAGAAACTTTTTTAAACCTTCCCATGATCCCATCTCAATCCCAACCCACCCGCCTCGGCAACGTACCATGCTGCCGCGCACACTCAGCAACACATTGCATACACGCACTCCCCACTGCCCCCTTCGCTCCTCTGGTGCGTGTAATAGCTAGGCCGAGGTTAGTGCCTGGTCCAGTCTGTCAGGAGGACTTAGGAGGGCAGCAAGCCGGCCAGTCAAAATGCAGCCGCCTTCACCTTCTCTGCCCGCCACCACGCAGCTGTGCAGCTTCCTTGACAAGGCAGCAGTTCAGCCAATGGTGGCACTCCCCTGCGCCACCAATGGTTGAATTGCAGTTCAACCAATGGTGGCACACTTCCTTGTGCCACCACTGGTTGATTTGCAGTTCAGCCAATGGTGGCGCTTTCTTGTACCGCCAATCGATGGTTGAATTGCAGTTCAGCCCACCAATGGGTGAACTGCATACTGTGCAGCCCGCCCCTGTGCCAATCACAAAGCCTCAGGCTGCCTGAGGCTTTTCTGATTGGCCATAGGGGCAAGGAG
>JASANK010000126.1:0-38138 GCA_031753695.1 Desmognathus marmoratus | reverse complement strand
AGAAAGAAAGAAAGAAAGAAAGAAAGAAAGAAAGAAAGAAAGAAAGAAAGAAAGAAAGAAAGAAAGAAAGAGGGACGGAGAGAAAGAAGGAAAGAGAAAGAAAGAAAGAAGGAAAGAGAAAGAAATAGGGGAGGAGGGAAAGAAAGAAAGAAAGAAAGACAGAAAGAAAGAGGGAAGGAGAGAGAAAAAGAAAGAAAGAAAGAAGGAAGGAGGGAGAGAAAGAGAGAAAGAGAGAGGGAAGGAAAGAAAGTAAGAGGGACGGAGAGAAAGAAGGAAAGAGAGAAAGAAAGGAGAGAAAGAAAGAGGGACGGAGAGAAATAGAGAAAGAAAGAGGGGAGGAGGGAAAGAAAGAAAGAAAGAAAGAAAGAAAGAAAGAAAGAGGGACAGAGAGAGGGACAGAGAGAAATAAAGAGGGAAGGAGGGAAGGAGAGAAAGAAAGAGGGACGGAGAGAAAGAAAGAAAGAAAGACGGAGAGAAAGAGAGAAAGAAAGGGAAAGAGGGAAGGAGAGAAAGAGAGAGAAAGAGGGAAGGAGGGTAAAAGAAAGAAAGGAAGAAAGAGGAAAGTAAAGAAAGAAAGAGGGACAGAGAGAAAAGAAAGAAAGAGGGGCGGAAACAAAACAAAACAAAAATAAATACAATTGCCTTAAGCATAATCCATGCTGCCCGCGACTCTTTCCCCTTTTCACAAGTCGGATAATCATTTTTACAGCCCTGACCCCAGTTCCGACCTCCTAACTCCACGTCTCTGCTGTCGCAGACTGGTGAGCCAACTGGCTCGCAGACTGTGTCGCAGCAGCAGCCCAGCATTCATCGGAGCCTGGTGGTCGGCTGAAAGGCAATGAGGCCGAACCATAAAAAAGGGTCGTAGACGCTGGTGCTTTTCCGTCAGCGTCAGCGTCAGCGTCTACGGCCCGCCAGGCGAGCATACATCGGGGGACGTAAAAAAACGCGACTCCCCTTTAACTCTGGAGCTCAGTCTCTACAACGAGGCCAGCATCGGCACCTTAAAGCTCTCATATGCACAAAAACTTTACAATGGAAATGCTAATTACACTGATAGGGCGAGGGTGATTGCAGTCCTGCTGTGCAGCTTGAGGAACCTCCCTGGTCAACGAGCGGTGAGGCTGTGCAGTTCAGCAGGGGAAGGGGGGGGAGAGGGGGGGTGTTGGAACTGGAGCCAGCAGCCCTCAGAGCGTGAGGGGAGCTGGCTCCAGTTTCTGTAAACAACCCTGGGAATGCTAGTTTCCTACAGTTAACACCAGAAGTGTTGACTTTCTAGGATGTGCCATATATTATTTTAATTTTCTTTAATTTGATTAATTCGTATGTTTCCCATTTTCACATTTATTTTGGCTCTCAGCTGGTGCAACTCGTGAAGCCACCTATGGCTGACATCTCTTTTCAGGAAAGGGGATGATGAGGAAATGTTAACCTCATCAGAGCTCTAAAAGCATGCATGCCATTGCATGCAAACTTAGTGCAAGTTAAATCACATCACACATTAGGGGCCTGATTCACAAAGGAGTTTCGTGCCACCTACTATTTCGTCCGCGTAAGTCCTATTGAAATCAACAGAACTTACCCAGATGAAATACGTAAGCGGCACAAAACTCCTTTGTGAATCAGGCCCTTGCTCCTTTTAGGTCAGAGTACCCCTCTAAAAGCCACAGAGCAAAAAAATACAATTATATTAAGCAAAGTAACCATCTTTCCAGACTTGACTTTGGCTTTATAACCACAATAATTTGAATGCACTTTGAAATAATCGTTAAAAGCAACATCGATTTTAACAGAAGAATGCATTAATAATCTTACAATCTTTGCATAGAAGCAGTCTAATTTCTTTCCCCTCCCCTTAAAATGATGGCTTTGTGTGTGCTTTCCTTTATCTAATAGATGCTGATAAATGTATTGTGCTGCTGGATTGACGTTATCCTTACCCTCCCCCACCCAACACGGCTTGACCTGAGAGTTGACTTTTTCAAGCCAGGTTGCTGGCTTGACTTGGGCTTGACCTGAATTTTTTTTTCAGGGCCTGCCCATGTCTAGTATGCACGATGGTCTATACAGACCCCCGCTTGAAAGCCTGCCTGAGATATCGGATTTCGCACAAGTTGGCCATATCCAAGAGAACTTTGGGAAATGATTTACCAGCTCCATGTAACAATTCACACAGCCTATAATTAGCAGGATTAAAGCGCACACCTTTTTTGTAAGTGGGGGCGGGGGAGGGAGGATTATAGAACCCTGCCAACCCTGGGAGTTGGATAACGTTACGAGCAAGAGCTACAGAGAGCAATAATAGAGGAATGCTATCTGATCAGTGACCTCTAGATGAGTTATTGTTATTATTAATTGTGTTTGTATGGCCCCGCTACCGATCGGCTGCGCAGCGCCATAAAGCATGCGTTGGGGTAAACCCCTTTAAAAACAACACAACAATATAACCCTTACTCTCAGCAATTGCCTACAACAACACAAAAATTTAGCCCTAACTCCAATTACTCAGGACCACACTTAAAGTACTATATAGACACTTCATTCAGCATTGTGGCACATATTAATTTCAGACACTATTTTTGTGTTATTGGCATTCCCTCTATCAAAGGTAATGCCAATAGTAGAAGTCTGAGACGCATAACAGTTGGTATTAAAAGCAGACCATGTATTTATCGTTTTACAGGAAGCCGCTGGCTGCAAAGACCTTAATGAGTCATTTGTTTATTTTAAATTTGCCCGCAAACATGTCTTTACAACGTTGTACGTTCTAAAAATATTTTTGGGGTCAATTTTAGAAAAACCTAATAACTGGGCACTGGTAAGAGACAGCCTCTTACTAATGCCCAGCTATTAGTTTATTTTAAACTTGGACGCTAGTGGAATGAAGAACGGACAGGGCGCAGAGAGCAAAAGGTATATAATGAGGAAGATAGCAGGAAAAAAGGTTCTTTGGAAAATAATGAACAGAAATTGCATTAATATTTTGTTAGGCCCAACCCATCCAGCCTACCTGAATTTCTCACTGCCAAGTTGAGCTCAGTAACACGGAAACAGGAGGGCCGACGCTATCTTACTGCCAAGTTGAGCTGCTTACAGAGAGGAGTTCACCAAATAAAATGACTGGTACCTGCACAACAGCAACTTTTATTAAGCCAAATTCCTCCCAACCCCCAAATACTTGATGGGTGGAAGTTTTGCTGTAAGCAGCTACAGCCAATGACACTGCAGCTCACACCTTAAGGCAGGTTGGCCATAGGGCTCCCCTGGTGTGATCTGCATTTCAATGGCAAACATGTGATTGCTCTGCTGTAATGCAGCACAGCAGGCTGGGTGGGGAGAGGGGGAGCAAAATGTGGCTGGGTAGAGGCCAGTGAGGGCAGGGCACAATTCCCTCTTTAAAGAGGCTGGGATGCAGCAGAGCACAGGGAAAAAGGATGGATGGGTGTGTGGAGAGGGAGTGATGGATACATGGATACACTAATGAATGCATAAATTAATTATGTCAAATAATGTCCAAAACCTGGCCTTGTTTGTGCATCCAAAGGAAAACAAAAACCAGAAAACAAAAGCCGACCTGCGAAGCCCAAGCAGTTCAGTGCCTGCACCAGGGGCGGGTTGCATGTATATATATATATATATATACATATATATATAATTTTTTTTATACAGTGGTATAGACAAGAGTTGAAATTGCTGATGAAAAGTAAAACAAAGTGAAGTGAAGAAATAACAAACAGAAGGTGAACAGGATTAGAGACCAGTTGTTTGTATTTCCAATAAATGTTGTCTCAGCAGTTTTTTGAACTGGGAAAAGTCATTCACTTTGGGCAGTGAATGATTGCAAACTGCAGTGGATAGTCCGCTACCGTATTGGCAAGATTAGGGCGGCAAAATGAGATTTTATTTTGTACATGTGGAACACACTCAAAAATGTAAGGTTCAGAATGTGCCATACGCAAAAACTTGTTTCGGTGCTCTCTGCACAGTTTTCAATTGCTGCCACTTTGTCAGGTACAAATAGGTTGAAGAGTCAATGGATGGGAGGATGGGTGGTTGAATGAATGGATGAATGGGTGGGTGGATGGCTTCATGAATGGATGGATGGATGACACAAGGACAAAAAGGAAGGAAATGTTAATATAGGTATAGAGCAGCACACATGAAGAAACGCAGGCCTGTATGCTTTAAAATCCAACTTAGAAAAATGTTCCCACTCTCACCTAGGACTGAGAAGAAAAATGGCAATAGATTTATACAGTCTGTCTTTTCAATATTTATTTGCATATACTGTAGCAAGAAAGAAAGTCGGGTCAAAACAAATCTTTACAGCAGACACTCAAATCCCTGAGTCCGGATATTAGCTTTTTTAGCATATCACATTTTAAATAAAGGAATCAATCCTTTATTTATTATGTAAAGTTTTAAATGAAACCAGTGCATTCAGCAAGCAAGATGCCGAATGATAATGTAGAGGGGGGGTACAAAATGGGTGGGCCGGGAACCTTAAAAATTCGCCCTGGAAAGAGACAGCAAATACAGGGGCTGTCCCGGCAAAACCCAGAGAGGTGGCAACCTTAAAAGGCAGAGTGTACTTAATTTCTGTCCCTGCACTCACAGTGATCCCTTGGTCCTCGGCTCTGCCATCCGTTAGGAGGTGATGCTGCAGACGCAGCATCACTCTCTATATCCCCATGAGGTTTCAGCAGTTTCAGCTATAGCTGGAGAGATCACTGTTTTACACATAATGAGCCAGATTCATGAAACTTTACTCATGACTTACTCATGAGTAAGTCATGAGTAAAGTTACTCATGAGATAACCTAATTCACGAAAGTTCCGCAGGGTGTGCTTAAGTTCCGCAGCGTGTACGGAAGATCCGCACACCATGCAGAGCTTCCGCACACCCTGCGGATCTCGGCATGAGTAACTGCTGTCCCTCGTGAATACCACGAGGGCCACCTACTCATCGGGGTCGTTGCACACCTAAATGTATGCTAATGCCCCCATGACAGGTGGTTGTGGGCGGGGGTGCCTGGATCTGGCTGAAAAAGGCTGGGTTTAGACCAGCAAAACCCCTCCCCTCTCACACACACCCTCTACTCATGACCCGCCCACCCTGAGAACCCAATTCACGAAACAACTCCAGACCCGGCCAGCATGTGTAACCCGTGAGTAACTTAAGGGTGCCCCAGAGCAGAAGTAAGTCTGAAGGAAGAAACGAGCGAGCTGGACTGCTGCACACAGGAGGATGCCCATGTGAAGGTAAGTGTCCAATATGTCAGAGGGAAAGCAGAAAAGGAAGGTAAGTATGGCAGTTTAAAAAAATTTTTTTTTTCTTGAAATCGATTGTACACTTTTTCTTACTACATTCTGGCTTCTGGCTTTCTTTCACTTCTTCTTTCTTCTTCCCTCTGTTTCCTTTCTTCCTTCTCTCCTGTGCTCCTTCCTTCTGGTAATTTCCTCCTTTGTGGTGACTTTCAATGGTGCGCGTGTGTGCAGCAGCTGCTACACACCAGCAGCTTTACTAAGGAGTGCGCGTGTCGTGGGCGGCCCCATGAGTAAGTGCTCCATGAGCAGGTTTTCCTACTAATGGGGCCTACTCAGGGCCATGGTTTGGTGAATTCCCGAGTAGTTCCGTGAGTAGGCTCATGAGTAGGCTCTGAGTAGGCTACTCCTGAGCCTACTTACGCCCTACTCAAGTTTCATGAATCGGGCCCAATGTTTTTATTATCTCTTCCACACATTGATATTCACAAACTTTGATTAAAATACAGATATTGTGGCGTTCCACATGCCACACTACACAGTTACACCTAGCTTATCCTCACGTAACGTACCACATTTAGCATTTTTATGCCTAGCACACCTCCCAAAATGCCCATAAACAGCACCTTCTACACTTACTTTAGTATACATGGAACATAATTATGCCTCAGCGCATGACAGTTATAGTAAGTTCACAAAGCAAGTCCTAAGATACACGTAGTGTACCACAATATGCATAGTCGCATCTACTTTACCCACAAGTAGTGTAACACGCTTACCATAGTTATACTTCATTTATCTACTGTCACAAAACTTGCATATATACTCATACATCTGCACACCTTGAACCAATCAAAATGATCATGTTCTAACTGAACAGCCTTCTAAATTTCAGCAGGGCTTGAATGAATATCAAAGAATGTTGCGGCTCCAGGAAGTCATAACATTTTGAGCATAAATACCCCAACCGTTGTATGTTTTGGACTTGGAACTCATTGAATTCATTTAAAATGCAGGTGCCAGCACTGACGTAACCATATTAGATGTTCAAATCAAGTGTCTCCATAATTTGGGGGAATAAAGTCAGTTTTGGAACCTGCAATCACTCTTGGTAACAGACATGTTTACAGTCTGTTTTCTCAACTAAAGCAAGGAAGATAGACCCACAATGGTAAGTGAAGGAGGTGAAGACACAGAACACTGCAAACAGGAAATAAACTGCATGTCTGAAAAGTTACTTCCTTCATGGTTAGAGATAAACTGAAAATAATGAAATGAATGCGCGCCCATCACCAGCTCCTCCTGGGACCGGGCACACCTAAAAGCAATCAGCTGTGAATTATGCAGATACATCAGCCCAGCAGGTGTGCAGTCAGAGCTGTTCTGCTCTGAATTGCTCCCATTCCTTCAGGGGTGGAGAGGGTGATTGTTCAGCATGTTTCCTGTGCCATTGTTAACCCATGCTGGAAGCCTGGCTGGAGTTTGCAGCATGTGTGGGGAGGGGGGAGAGAAAGAAGGGCAGAGCAAGAATGGGAAACAAGCATTGGTAATGCCAACAGTCTTCTGTATGCAATCAAAAGTGGCTTGGGTGCTGTCGGGGTCATGGCAATGGTGATTTCCAGGGTCAAACAAGATTACTTTAGAAGCCATCCTGGGGGGTGGGATGATCATCAAACGACTTTAGAAGTCATTCTACCATCAACGGACATCATCAAGTTCTTGGAGGTAAAAGGCAGCACAGGGAAAAATAAAGAAACATTTGCTTTAATTAAATATGCATTTGAAAGTACTCAATGAGTTCTTTAATATGCATTAAAAAAAGTAAGTTTGGCACTTTTGTATTTCTTTAGCCCCTTAAGTGTGGCCATAGGGAATCATTTAAAAAAATGATTCCGTATGGGAAACCCAATGCAAAATGCAAAATTAATCATGTTGCATTCCCGGGTTTCATGACGAGACACACTCGGCACCCGCATTTAAGGGATTAAGGAACGTCACAACACGGTTATCATTCATCCACCGGCCGCTAGCTTTACAGCAGTCTTTGATGTGTGTCTAATTAATAATTGGCTGTGCCTCTTTGGCTTAGCTACAGCTGCTGATGACAAATCACTTGATGTTCATCAAGGGGTGCGATAAACGTCAAAGAGTAACGCGAGGTAGAACCAAGTACACATAAGGCGCTATAAACTAAGATAGTGAGAGCCCAACTGCACCCCTCTGATCCCCCCCACCAGGGGTTGTGGCGGCGAGTGCATAGTAAGGAGGCGAGTCAGGCTGCACACTGGCGGTAAGGGGACTGAGGCATCTAAAGCCAAAAGTGTCCTAGCAATAGCCTATAATGAAAAGAATGGAACTTGCACTCTGCCCTGCTGTAACATTAACAGCAAGCAAATGCGAGCAACAAAATGGGAGGGAGGGCAAAGGAGGCTAAAGCCAGGATTGTCCTGGCAAAAACCTCTAATGGAATGATTGAAACTTGCACTTTGCGTAGCTGTAACATTAATGGCAGGCAAATGGAAGTAATATAAGCGGGTGCTAAAGCTGGAGTGTAGAAAAACTCTATGTGGCTATTTGTTGTGTCCGAATTACACCCTAGGTAGTGGAGGAAATGCACTCTTAAAAGTGCAATTACAGTAAAACAAAGCTTTTTCTAAATAAATGAAAAATGACAGTTTTGTTTAAAATTTGAAGATGGCAATGATGTAAAGTTGTAAATGTGATGCACCACACAGCAATATTGTATTCATTTATTTAGGCGTGTGCCATGTGCTGCCTTGCCACCACTTCAAGGCACTGTGGTGGATACTATGTTGTAATTCTTTATTCTCTATGTAGTATGCAGAGGAAAAAAGGAATTACAATGGAGCATCTGCCACAGCGATTGTGTAAACAAGCAGTCGGACAACAAAATTGTGTCCGAATAACACCCTAGGTAGTGGAAGAAATGAACTCCTTTAAAAGTGTAATTACGGTAAAACAAAGCATTTTTTAAATAAATGAAAAATTATAGTTGTGTTTAAAATTTGTAGAAGGCAAAGATTTAAAGTTGTAAATGTGATGCACCACACAGTAATATTGTATTCATTTATTTGTGTGTGCCATGTGTTGCCTTGCCACCACTTCAAGGCACTGTGGTGGATGCTATATTGTAATTATTTATTCTCTCTGCAGTATGCAGAGGAAAAAAGGAATTACAATGTAGCATCTGCCACAGGGATTGTGTAAACAAGAAGTCGGACAACAAAATGGATGCAGCCATGGAAGACAATTAAGCTCTGAAAAGCAGTATTATTAAATAGCTTTAAAACTAAACACAAAGGGCCCGATTCATGAAACTTGAGTAGGGGATGAGTAGAAACATGAGTAGCCTACTCATAGCCTACTCATAAGCATTACCCTTAAGTTACACATCATTCTTCAAACTATGCTTATGGACAGGCCCCATGAGTAGGCCACTCTACTCACCCACCAGCTACTCAAGGGACAAGCCCACAAAAACGCCCACCCTGAGTAGCAAATATTCCACACGCCCTGTGTACTATCCACACGCCCTGCGTACGTTCCGCACACCCTGCGTATGATCCGCACACCCTGCGTATGATCCGCACACCCTGCGTATGATCCGCACACCCTGCGCATATCCCAAACCCACCATGGACGGATACCTAGCCATAAGACTCACATAAACCACCCAAACCAACATGCAACCAATGCACATGATGGTCCAGATAGCACACACCACACATCTGCAGATAGCAGCTACTGTACATCCACAGAACACACACCCCCTCCATCACACACTGCCCACAGCACAAAGTGAAACAGACAACCAGAAAGAAGAGCACATTTTATATCAAATGAAAGCACCACATATATAACACAAACAAGAAAACTGGCAAAATAATAACCCCCCCACCCCCACCGCCCAGCCTACACATCACCCCAAACCTCCACACCACCAACTCCCTCAACCTGACCCCCATCCCCACCCAACCCAACCTCAACACCAGACCCACCCTCACCTGATTATTGTTACCAGTGCCCAGCCATTAGTTTATTATAAACTTGCTCGCAAACATGTCTTTACAGCATAGAACCCCCACCAGGGTACCACGTTCCAAAAATATATATGTGGCCAATTTTAGAACAAACTAATGGTTGGGCACTGGTAAGAGGCTGCCTCTTCACAGTGCCCAGTCTTCTGTGAACTACATAAGAAATTGCATGACAATACGTGGCATACATAGGTAAATGACCAACACGACGATCCAATCCTATCAGCAGAAAACATGGGGAACAGTAAGTGACTTTAATAGAAACAATAGAAGCCTGACAGAAGTAAGCTATGGCTTATGATATGGAAAGGTTCTGTTCTAGGTGAATATAACAATTACGTTGAAGTATCTAAAGGCCCAAATTGGTGTTGCACCGGTGTTGTATTTCTCATATCGTTGGCAGGATCTGACTGACAGTTAAATCAACCTCGTAAACTCTTTTCTTTTTTCTTTTGTTTATCTTCTCCAGCGGTCTAAAGCTATGCATGTATCGCTATATAAAAACGTTTAAATAAATAAAATAAATAAATAAAATCGTTCGTGAATTGTCATCGCCTGCCTCCTTCCTATTCCCAATTCTTCCCAAGCCACCAGCAATTCTTTTTCCATTTTTTTATTAAAAAAATCTCTATCATCTGACAGAATAAACCTCTTTCTTCGGCCACAGCCTCCCTTGTGCCAGTCTCCCCTGCAGTACAGTCTACCGACTGCCCTGATAAAACTTGCACATCCTCCCCCATTGCTCCTGAGTCTTTGGAGCCTCCGCTATCTTATCCCTTCGATCCTCATCCCCTCTTGATCCAATCCCATTAAAAATGATGAAGGAGATGGTTTCCTCCCCCTTGCTGCCTCTCATCACAGCTGCGGTATATGGCTCCTTCAGCTTTGGTCTTATCCCTAATGAGCTTAAGCACATTTTGGTGGACCCACTTCCCTTAATCCCTCAACTCTTTCCAAGTACTGTCCTAACTCTCATCTCCCTTTCTTTATGAAACTCTTTGAGTCCCTAGCTACCCCTCTGCTACAGTAAGGGACTTTCTGGAAGAGAACACTCTGTTCGACTCCTTTCAATCTGGGTACCCTCCCAAGAAGGGTACTGACACAGTTCTGATCTCCTTGATGGGTGACCTTTCGATGACCATGGATCCAGGTGGTGTCGGGGCACTGACTTTACTTGACCCTGTCTGCTGCCTTCGGCACGATCAATCATTCCACCTTGATCCAGAGAGTCAGAGGTACCAGCCTTGCAGGTTCAGTTCTAGATTGTTTCCTGTCAGGATGGTCCCAGTCTCTTTCTCTCTCCCTCCTTTCCGATCGCCCCCCTCGCCACTCACCTGCGGTGTTCCTCAAGGGTCTGCTCTTTCGCCTTTCCTCTTTAATATCTACATCCATCCCCTGGCTGAGCTCATCCGGACCAAGATCACTGCCAATCTTTCAGTTGCGGCCCATGTCAGCCCAGTCTGCAGCTCTGGTTATTTTAAGTTGAAGATCTTGCGCAAAGTACTACCTCTTACTCCAGTTCAGTTTCATCAACAAGTAGTCACGGCCTCCATCATGGGAGAGTAAGAAGGAAGGAAGGAAGGAAGGAAAGGAGGAAGGAAGGAAAGGAGGAAGGAAGAAAGGAGGAAGGAAGAAAGGAGAAGAGGGAAGGAAGGAAGGAAGGAAGGAAGGAAGGAAGGAAGAAAGGAAGAAAGGGAGGAAAAGAGAGGACTAAGGGAGAAGAGGAAGGAAAGAAGGAGACATGGAAAGGAGAAAGGAAGGAAGGAGAGGACAAGTAGAGGAAAGGAGAGAAGGTGAGGAAGAAAGGAGAGGAGGAATGGAGAGAAGGGAGGAAGGGAGGTGGAACAAGAAAGGAAGGAAGGTACAGGAGGGAGAGCAGAAAGGAGGGAGGGACGAAGTGCAAGATAGAAAGCGAAAAAGATACTCATGTGGTGTTGTGATGCAATGTGGCGACCATTCGAGTCACTCTGGAACGTCGGTACTTCGAGTCAGGTGGGCCCTCACGTCTCACTCCCTTGGTGAGTAGGTCTTTTATTCTTCCCCTTATTTTCTTCCTGTTTTCCTTCTCCATGCTGTATATCTTCTGCCCTGTCTATGCTCCTTGACTGAGTCTTTGTTTCCTGGGGATTCCTGGGTCCGTGGGTCATTTCCTCCTTGATCCAGTATTCACATGGGGGTGGGGCTCGGTCTTCGAGGGCCCTGGTTCGGTTCCACCTTCCCTCCTTCTGCCAGGTTCTCCCTGCTTGTCTTCCTGTGTTTCCTCTCTGTCCTGGTTCCAGGGGTCAACAATCCAGGGCAGCAAAATCTCTCTGGTGATTGCTTGGCTCCTGCCTCCCGGTGTCTTGGTGTTCTTCCCCAGGGTTACAGGTTCCACAGATTGCAGGGCAGCTAGATCTGTCTGGGGAATTCTGACTGCCTCCTAATCTTTGTTCTCAGGTCTTTGTGAGGTAGTTGATTTGTCCTCTACGTCTCTTGATTTCTGTGTGGGTGGCCTGCTCTTGTGTTTTCCTCCATCTTCTTTCCATTGCTCTTGGTTCTCTTCTCTTCTGTTTGATTTGTTCACAACAACATCCTTTTTTCTTTCTATTCTTCCTGATGGCCTCTTTTATTGATGCGAAGGTTTCTATGGCTTCCGTGATGCAGTCTTCCAGAGCTGTAGTGCTTTTTTCGGGTTTGAGAGTATTTCCTGAGATGGGACGTTGCTCTGCGAACCAGGTTGTCAATTGTTGGTTGTTTAGTAGGTTTCTCCATGATCTGTATGTGCGTGTTTCCTGGGAGTAGGTTTTATTCCTGTCGCTGGGTGTTCGTAGGATTTTCCTGAAGTCGATGAGCCAGTGGTCAGTCCATGATGTGGGGTAGGACTTGTGGATTCTCGTACTTTCGTCTTCCATGAAGATAAGGTCCAGCGTCCGTCCCTCTCTGTGTGTCTGACCTGACACACGCTGTTCCAGGTTGAGGGCCGTCATATTCTGGGTGAGGTTGATGGTTGTTGGGTCATTATGGAAGTCCATCCATACGTTGAAATCTCCTAGGATTGTGAGATGTGGATGCTCAATGTAGAAGGAGGTGATGAATTCTGCTAGAGCATTTGGGAAAGGTCCTCTGCTGTGTTTTGGCGGTCTGTATATCAGCAGGCACAATAGTGTGTTCTTGTTGTCTATCGTACATTTGACCAGCATGTATTCGAAGCCTTGTTTGGCCGTTTCCTGTACTGCCATTGTGTAGTTTGTTCAGTATGCGAAGGCCAGGCCTCCCGCGTGGGTGTTCCTGTTGGTTGTCAGGTTTCTGAAACCTGGCAGGATGACCTCCATGAGGGTTGGTGCTTGGCCCCAATCGCTGAGCCATGTCTCTGTCAGGAAGATGAGGTCCGGGTTGAGGGATTCGATGATGTCCCTGACGTCCAACCTATTCTTATGAAGAGATCTGCAATTCAGCAGAATGCATTTAAGCTCTTGGTCTGTGTGTACAATGGGGACTCTGTGATCTTGATCTGCCGTTCTGATTGCCAGGGGTATACCTTTCTCTTGCAGGCCTCCTTCGTCTGGCCTGTCCACTTGGAGCACCTCTGGGGCCCCGATGTTCCGTTCTGTCTTGCTTCTATTCTGCCTTGGTCCTTCCATCCTGGGTGAGTGATGTAGGACTTCTGGTCTTGCTAGTAGGGGTACTTCAGTCAGTGAATCATCCCATCAGTAGGTCCTGGTATATATGTCTTGGCGCTCCTTTCTTCTTCTCTTCTTGCTATGAATTGCGGGTGCCTGTTCCTTCATGCTTATAAGACCTGCCGTGCTGTTGGTTTTTCTGTGAACCTGTCCTGTCAGGTATTTTTCCTTTATTAATCCTGAGGGGTGTATTAATGATCCTCCTGAGATGTCTCTCGATGACCTTGTCTCGTGTCATTGATCTTGTTGATAGCAGGTCTAACAGCGGAGGTATCTATGTCTCCTAGTCAGAAGAGGACGGGGAGAAAACCGGGGATGGGGCGTACAGAAAATTACTCCAGAGTTAAGGACAGACTTGCTCTTGCCCTTGTTCTGTCTGAAGCCCTTGGTCAGGAGTGGTGCACTACCCTGGAGTGCGGGTGACTGTGGAGGGGATGGGCCACCAGCTCCTTGACCGATAGGTGCTGTGCCCGAATGGGATGCTGTACACCGCCAATACTCCTAGAGGGACCTAGAGGGAGTGGGGTATAGTAACTAGCCGAACCCCTTATCTGAAGCTAACAGTGTCTATAGCTCCGCTTCAGGAGCGGGTCCTTACCATAGAGCAGCACCTGAGTGGGTAGGCAATCTGTTAAACAACTGATACTCTTTGTCAGAAGCAGAGAATTACCATTGAGCAGTACAGGAAAGGGGCAGGAAAACTGTTAGACCACTGATACTCTTTGTCAGAAGCAGAGCATTACCAATGAGCCATACGAATGGAGGGCAGGCAAACTGATACTCTTTGTCAGAAACAGTTAAACAACTGATACTCCTTGTCAGAAGCGGAGCCACCATTAAACAACTGATAATCCTTGCCAGAAGCACAGCATTACCATTGAGCAGTACAAGAGTGGGGGCAAATAAACTCTTAAACCACTGATACACCTTGTCAGAAGCGGAGCATTAACTTGTTTGGAATGTGCAGTGCCCCTCAGGGAAGCTGTTAATGTATATGGGGGAACAGTGTGGTGAACTAGCTAGTGGTCACAAAATCAAGAACAAGGTATGTTGGTGGCAGCTGTTGTTAATTGAAGGGTGGTATCGGTGCAATTGTTCTCTACCTGGAGGAGTGTTGGCTGTTCTCTCATCTCACTGCCTTCTTCTCCATGGCACCCATCCCACTTACCTTGGCAACCTGCGGTGGTCATAGGGCCTTACTCACCAGCCTACCGTGAACAGCCGCCATTAGCAGCCAAGTGTCCTTTGCTGTTCTGGGAAGCCCTGGGCTGGGCGCCCAAGCTAACCTCCATATAAAGCTCTCACCGCGCGCTTTCCCCTCCCCCCTACCTCCTAACCAATGGCCAGTCGTGCAGCGCCAAAACCCCTCCCACACCCGGAACCCTGCTCTCCTCCTTACCCTTACCTTTCTCCCTCTCGCCCAGGACTCTTGCAATAATCCCAATAAAACTTCAAAATCACCAGAAAACTAAGTATTTTCTAGCGCCCACATGGGATTACAGGATCGCTGCTACCCACAGCAGAGTGTGGAATGACGGGTGACGCGGCTCGGTCGCTCTCCCCGCACGCTTTTCCCTCCCCCCTACCTCCTAACCAATGGCCAGTCACGCAGCACCAAAACTCCTCCCACACCTGGAATCCTGCTCTCCACCTTCCCTTACCTTCCTCCCGCTCACCCAGGACTTGTGCAATAATCCTAATAAAACTTCAAAGTGAATCGTGATCAACATGGCAGCTGCAGAGCAGGTGTGCAAATACACAGAGGATGAACAGATTCAGACAGGGACCAAAATCTGAACCGGGCACTGGAAAAGAGTGTCCCATATGAGAAAACAAGCATTAGTAATGCCAATGCTTTTCTGGCTGTATTTTCAGTTAATATGTAGGCAATGTATAGATATTGATAGCATTAGAGTTTTTTAATTGTAAAGTAGTAGGCAGATATGTATTGGTGGCATTATATAATATAGTACATTTCACATATAGCATCTAATGTCTGAGGCAGGGGCGGAGCCAGACAGCACAGCTCCCTCTTTCGAATGCTGGGCCACAGGGGCCGGTGCCAATTAAATTGGCTCTGTCCTCCTGTGACTACCAACACAAACAGGTTAACATAGATAAGAAGCTGCACATTGGTCTGCTTCAAAAGATATCTACTTTTCTCGCTAATGCACGCTGTGCGCACATTTCCAGAAAAGGTAGAAAATGATTCAGGATTGTATCCCCCAAATACGCTGTCAATCAAGAGCAGGTAGGTGCTTCATAGCAACCAAGGGGCATATAGAGTGGCACAGTGGGCCTGATCCACCAAAAAAAGTTTCCTAGATTGTAAATTTTCATCCGATGAAACTGCCCTTGACATTAATAATAATAATAATAATTGCGTTTTGTACAGCGCAGTTAACCCGCAGGCATCTGAGCGCTTCAACTCATCATTTTTACAGATCGTATCCTAATAACAACGGTAGCAACCAGTCTCTCCACAGCACCCCCCATCCCCCGCTCGCACTCAATCAACAACAAAGAAAGCGGCAGCAGGGAAACGCGCAAAGTGACCAAGGCACCCTGGTTCATGATCGGAGATATGCCTGCCAAACAGGCACGACCTAGAAAACTCTTACGGTTTGGGCCCGCTGTCTCTGTGAGCATGGGCACAGAGACAAACCCAGTCACCATGCTTTTGACAAAACAATGACCATTGCAGCCACCCCTCCATCCCAGGACCCAAACTGGGCCGCCACATGACGTAAGTGCGCACTATATAAAACACCTGAAATCATAACACAACATACCATAGGCGTAACCCAGCCTTCTTTCATCCAATCCCTCCCAAGTGCTCGCTATATACATAAAAGCACATTAATAAAGGCCGACCCAGCGACCTTGTACTCACTGGAATAGCTGCGTAACATGTTAATCATTTCTGTGTGCTGCACGGGGCAGTTTTTATAACGCACTCGCAAACCTTGCTTATCACAGCCTCTGCCTTGCCATCCCCCTGTCGTAACTTTCATTGACATCAATGGGAGTTACGACAGGTAATACACTCCATCCTACGAAGCTGTTTTGTAGGTCACCTACATACAGAACATCTTTGGCGAATTTGAAGAGCAAAACCAATTTCATTTAACAGAAATGGAATTTTAATTCTTTTTCTCTCTTAGTGATTTACTACCTCTGCTCTAATGCCGCTCTGAAAACTCAGCGTACATGAGACAATCTGCCCCTGAATAACCCTCAATCTCCACCCTAACTACTGTGCACATGTACAAAAGGAGTGTGCAGGGGGCACAGCGTGCGCCGGGCCCCTTGAAAGCAGCACGCAGACTGCACGGCAGCAAGCCCGAGGGGTGCCGGCCACACTTGCTGCTGGCCGGGGAGGGGGGTCACTGCTGCTGATCACCGGCGATGGTCCATCTGCATGCGAATGACGAGAAAGGCCTGAAAGGCTGGGCCTCATGGGGGAGGGGTGGGAGACACAGCAGACACACTCTCCTTGCTGAAAATTATATTGAAACAAACAGGTTACATCCCAATGGAGCCAGCTAACAAGTGACTGTATTTATGCGCGCAATTACTCTTGTGCATATTTGTTAGGGTGATTTTCATGAAAATTAATACGGGCAATTATGAAAGAGGCAGAAAAAACGAGTTTGGAAGTATGTATTGAAACATTTTTAGCTTAACGTTTTATGCCACATTCCCATTTTCGCATGGGGTTGGTAATATGCACATTTTTATATGCTAATTTGTAAAAGGGGATCTGTCAGAATAGTGAACAAAGGTGTTTTGTAAAACTGCCTACAAATTATTTTTATTATTTTCTTTGAAAATACCTTGTCGTATAATTTTGTCAGCATGTGTTATTTTGGGTGTTGTTAAACCACAGTCAGATGGCAGTAAGCAATAGTCAAATACAAAGCTATTTATTTGCTGAAAACTGTCCGTGAAAGTCGAGATAATGATCTGCTTTCAAAGTACAATTACTGTAAAACTAAGCATTTTTGTAAACAGATCAAGTTTTGAAGGAGAATGCAAAGAGGTAAAGTAGCAATAGCTGATATTGGACCCGCTCCGAAAAATGTATCTGGTTGCACCACTAATTCACCCTGACATTTCGCCAGAATCAAAGACCTATCTATTTGGGAAGTCATAGACAAAAGAAAATTAAGGTAGGGTGCTTTGACAGTGCCAACTGAGCGCTGCTATGTACTCACGTGTGCCAGAACCATCACTAAATGCCACAGGTAAATGCCATATCATTTGTGCACGCCCCATGAACCCCAAGAAGCAATGTTACAGTACTTTGAATATGAAAAAGGCATCTTGTGCCATGAGGTGTAAATAATAAGCAGACTTGTGGAATGCATCATTATTATTGTAATGGTCAATTTGTTAATAAATGCTCTCAAATATTGAAGCCCGGGAAAGAAGGGCGATGAGACCTATATATGGATCATGTGATCTTGTGAGAGAGAGAGGTGTGTTTGTGAAAGAACGAGTGACTGAAAGATGGAGTGAGGAATAATGAGAGAGGGTGAGGATCACTGGCGTAACGCAAAATGCCGGGCCCCCCTGCAGGGGCCCCAGGTGGGGCCCCCCACCATTGTCTGGTATTGCCTGAGGGATGTGGGGCCCCCCTGCACCGCAGGGGTGTACTTTACGCCCCTGGTGAGGATGAGTATAAGAGATAGATGAAGAGATAGGGCAATGAGTGTCGAGTCGTAAGGCAAGGGCGGATGCATGTGCTCTCCCCCACAATTAGAGCGATCACACCAGATCACTAGAAAACACAGTGCTTACAAAAAAGTGCTTGAAAAAAAAGGAGCACCTCACTGGGTTGCAGTGGAATCGACCATCTACAATAGAACACCTACGTTGTTTTCATTGTAAAGACTGAATGGGCTCTTTCTCCAACTTGTACAGACTGGAGGATGGAATAGTAAATCTATTCCCCTCCAGTTAAAAAAAACAAATCGGCTCTTTTCCCCGACTTGCTCAGACTAGAGGATGGAATAATAAATATATTCCCTTCCAGTTATAAAAAAAAAAAGAATTGATGCCTTTCCCGACTTGCTTAGACTGGAGGATGGAATAGTAAATCTATTCCATCCAGTTAATAAAAATCCAAATTGTCTCTTTCTCGGAATTGCTTAAACTGGAGGATGGAATAGCCAATCTATCCCCCTCCACTTTTTAACAAACGTTGCCGTCTTGGAAATAGTGACCTGGTGCTCATTTGGTAAGTGTACTGTTTGCACTTATTTTTCCTGTGCACTATAACTAATGGCGGTGCACTTTAGTGTGGGCGCTCTAATTTCCAGCACCTGAATTTCTAATGGCAAAATTTCATGGAAACCAAAAACCCACCAACTGGTGGCATGTCACTGATCCAATCCCGCCTCTTTGGCACATTACACAAGAATTCAATGGCCTGATCTAGATAGCATAGGATGGCATAGGCAGGCAAGCACCCGCTCCCTCCCTCCCACTGGCTTGCAGATAGAGAGATGGCCCAGCAATCCTGGGCCATTTCTCGATCTGCAAGCCGGGGGGGGAAGGGTGGGTGGGCACGCAGGACCAACTGGACCGGGTGAGAATCGGGATACCAGACAATCCAACAAACTATGACTGCCTCTGAATGTTTTTGCCAACTCCCCCTCTCGCAGAAAAATTCCTGCAGATGCCCATGGTTGGAGTAGCGGCGCTGTGCCGGGAGGGGCTCGGTAGGCAGGCCTGCAGATTTCAGTGGAGTACTCTACTCAGTATACTTCTATAAATGATTCACCCTGTACCACGCCTAGCAACAAACAGTGAGTTATGCCTGCCTAACAGCACAATTTCCTGCTGCAAAACGAGGCTGGTTTGACACATAGGTCTCCATTTGCATTGTGTCAATAAATGATAGCGGCTAAAGGGGACGAGAGACGACACATGGCCTGTGTAGACAACACAAAATAACGTTCCAGAGGGCAAGGTAAGCCCGGGGAACCTGTCTGGCTAAAACCACAGGTTGTATGCTCACTGATGACACACAGCAATTGTGCCGGCAGGATGGAGGTGTAACTCAGCCTAGCCTCTTGTTGAGGGCCAAGGGCAGTTGGTCTCCCTAACACAGTTGGCAGCAAAAACAAAACCACAATTATTCTTGGTTGTGAAGGCAAAAGTTAGGAGAGAAGAGAACAGAACATCATAAACATTTGTCTCACCCAGATGATAAGCCTCTCTGCTTCATGTAAAACACTCAGTGGGGATCACAGCACTCGGGACCTCTGGGACCTCAGGGACCTCAGGGACTGGCAGGGGACACCACTGGCACCGGACAGGATAGGTCGGCACTCAGGATACCCTCATAGTCTGGTCAGAGAGCACCGGTCAGCTGAAAAACCCAGAAAAGAAGTCTAGCCAAAGGACGGTGCCCTCTAGGATGTAGGACACAAAGAAGTTGTGTGTAGCACTAGCTTGGTGCGGTTGTCAGACACAGGCAGTGATGGAGTGTGCACAAAATATTCTCATCTAGCTAAGAGACTCAGAGCCAGGTTAGGGAACCGGACTCGGATAAGCCAAGCTAAGAGTCTTTGGTCAGAAACGAGAGAGGAGGAAGCGAAGAAGGACGAAAGTGTGCTGAAGTGTGCAGCACATGCGGCTTTAAAAGCTTGGTCTCCTCCTCCCAAAACCTATAGAAAAATGTACACAAAATGTATATCGGGGCAGTACCAAAAACTATCTTTCTGCAAAACAGCACCCCCAAAAATGATACCAAAATGAATACACAGAGGGGAAATGTGAGCGGAAGCAAAAGAAGCACAATTCCGGACGCCATGAATAAGGTTGCTTCGAGTGCAGTGGACCCTGGCGTCTCACTCCTTTGGTAAGTAGGTTGTCCATCTTCTATGTTTTCTTTTTCCGTACTTTATTCTGCATATCTCCTGTCCTGTCCACACTCTTCCGATAAGTCTTTGCCTCCTAGGGATTCCTGGATCCGTGGGACGTCCCCTCCTCGGTACGCTCTCCACTTGGGCAGTGGGGCTCCACCTTCCACCTTCCCTCCCTCTGTCCAGCCTCTGTCTGCTTGCCCCTCCTGTGTCTTCTCTGCATCCAGGTTCCACTGGTCAACAACAATCCAGGGCAGCTAGATCTGTCTAGGGATTGCTTGACTCCTGACTCCCAGTGTCTTGGTGTTCTTTACCAGGGTTCCAGGTTTCACAAAGTCCAGGGCAGCCAGATCTGTCTGAGGAATTCTGTGGTATTTAACACCCTCCTAATTGTGCACATTTGTATCCGTGTCTGTACTCCTGTACTCGGCTTCTGTCCCTTCTTCCGCTCTGGTCTTCTTTCTTCAGGGCATCCTCTCAGGGTTACAAGATCCATACCTCCTGGTGGCCTTACATTATCAGGGGGTGGTTGACTTTCTGGGAGATCCCTCTGTGTCTCCTCCTGGCTATCTCCTTCTATTGTCTGACTGTTCTTTCATCTCGTCTGCTGCGTCACCTTGTAATCCTCTTATTTGTGTTCTGTCTCTTCCTTTCACCGGCTGGTTGAGAGAGTGCTTCAGGCTGGTCTATCCTTTCTACTCCACTGTCTTCCCCAAGTCCTTGCAGGTGGTTGGGGGTTGAGGCCCTGGTCACTAAACCACTGCATTAGGCAAAAGCAGATGCTGTTCTGCACCTTTGGCTTCTTTTTAGGTGGCCAGGACTCCCCTCAGTGTGCTCTTGGACTCTGGTTGGCTACCTCAGCTATCTTGTGTGTCAGTAGCAGTAGGTTTGCACCTTTGTAGATGGGTACTCTCCAGACCATCCGCATTCAGGCTGCCTTGGCAGGCTTTCAACCATTGGCCAGAGGCTTGGTTCATTGACAACATGGTAAATTGTGCACTGCAAAGTTATGCCAAAACTGCCTTGCACACGTGTGACTGATCTCGAAACTTGTTCAACTAGGATCCAAGGTCACGAATGGCGAACGCGGAAAGGCGCGAACTGTCACAGAGGTGCGAGGTAGACTGGGTAAGACAATGTTGATGCGTAATAATGTCGGCCTCAAGGCCAAGAAGGCAGCACGGCATTGCATGTATGATGGGAGGAATATTTTGTTGTTGTTATATGTACCATGCTGCCACGAAGTCCTGTAGGACAGTTGAGCTGGAACTTTTGTCTCGTTTTTGCACAGAGTAAAAGTATTGTATTATTATTATTTTATTATTATTATGATCATTATTATTACTTGATGTTCTTCAGGATTTACATTTAGTAACGTATAGAAAAGCATTTTATTATTAGTACCAGATGTTCTGCAGGATTTGCATTTAGTAACGTCTAGAAACAGTGCTGGTGTCTAACTACGTACTGCCATTTTATGCAATATTTGCCTTTAGTTCGGAACAGTGGTAGTAGTTATTTACATACTGGCGGTATCATAGCCTGAAATGGTACTGACTGGAATAGTACTTACTGTTCTGTAGGATTGGCATTTAGTAACATTTATGAACAGTGCTGGTGTCGTGGTTTGCAGCGCAGTAATTAATCACATACTGGTGATAATACCCTCGAAGTGTATTTAATGGGCAGCAATATTTGCATCTAGTAGGGTTTAGGCACAGTACCAGTATTCAATGTCTCATGGGGATATTGCATCCTGTTACACTTCAAAGGTGCAAGTTTGTCATTGTAAGGTAAAATTCCTGTGGCCTTACTGCCCAGGGTAACAGTTTTGGTTTTGAGTTCCATCAACAGTGGAGTTTGCTATTGAATTGGGGATGATCTGCGTTAAGGCACCTTACAATATTTGTTTAATTATACAATTAATAGCAATCTTACGTGCCGTCATGGTAGTAGCTCATAATTTACCGCACTTAGCAACTGTCCAGTTTGGAGTCAGTGTCACGCATTCGAAATGGCAATTGCTCTCATATTGGAGGAACCAACGATATGGTGCGCTAATGGGAAAGCTAATCGCATTTAGACACTACCTCAATTTCGTACCTTCTGCAATATTTAAGAGCTACTAATGTACGTACATTCCAAATTACTTCAGGCGCTACCTTAGTTCTCACTTTGCAGAAAATAGTTGCTGGAAGGTTACGGTGGATCGCAAGTGACCATCTTTTTGTTGCTCGGGCAGCCGGCTTTATACCGCATATGCTGTGCTCACTGAAAATTGGATCAGTGAGATATAAAGTATGTTTGGTCGGGCAGGTGCTAGCGATTTGCATGGCCATGTTCCTAAAGGGTTCCTTCGGGTAGGTGCTGGTGCTTTTCAGGTCCACGGCGCCCAAACCTGGCATAGTATACCATAATTTGTCAATAAAATAAGTGTTCTAGAAGTCCGCAGCACAGCACAGAGCATTCAATTCAATTCAAATGATTTATTAAGCGCCTAGGACCCGGGGTTTCACAGCGATGATACACAATAAAAAGTGCGTAACAATCGCATGGAATAAATAAACAAAACAAAACCAAAAAGCAAAACAAATTAAACAATGCAATGAAAAAACTTCAGCAGTCAGTTCTCAGCAGAGCTGAGGACGCAACAGCCGTCGCTCCATCCTCATCCACAGCATGATCAGCCGATTGATTGGGGTCAGTCAACTTATTGTCAGGAAAGATGGCCGGCACAGTATTAATTAATTTTCCCCAAGGTTAAGGCCCAATGCCACCAATGGGCACCTGGAGTGCAGAGAGCAGTAGGGTGGATGGCCCCGCAGGCGGGGGAGATTACCGGTCATGGGTAAGCAGGCACAAGGGTCATGACCAGCATTTGGATGATTAAGGATGGTCATGGGAAATATGAGGAATTCATAGAAGATTAATATAATCCTTTTCGGGGTACACACGTGAGGACTTCCAAGGTGGCAGGGGTTACAGCAATGCAGATGCGGACTCACAAGTGACTTACCTGTTTGTAGGATCACATATACTGCAGTGAATACATGGCGCACATTTCTCCTCTGTCAGCCGCCATACTGCAGAGGTTTAGGCACCAATCCATGATACAGACTACACCAACAGTCAACCGTTATCTATCAGCGATCATTCAGTGGGTGTGGCAAAATGATGGCCCCCCCCCTTACCCATGAATATAGAAAGGAGAAGCTCCCAATTAACTGGCAAAGTGTGAGGGAAGCCAGCAACATAGCCCACCCTCTTCCAACGTTTTGCATGCGTCAGTTTTGGAGATGTGTTGCCCTTGATGGGGCATGCAACTGGTAGGCAGGGACAAAGCAAGGAGAAGGACTCAGCTGGTGCCATTGCACATATCAGCAATAATTGAGGTTAGCATGCAGTCATTTTGGTAAGCCTTTTAGCTGGACCCAGTAGGCAAAGCAGTATGAAATATGTAAAGTGGGAGAAAAAATAGCCAGAGCTCCGGGAGACAATGCTAATGTAATATATCATTACAGTAATTGTACTTTTGAGATACCTAGAATATTACCTCGGCTTTCAAGGGCGGTTTGCTGCCAGCCACAAAATGGCACTATATACTCGGCTACTACCCTACCAGGGCCTGACAGTGGCTAGGCGGCAGAATAGCAACAAAGAGATATCACATTTTGACAATAAAACTATAAAATTAATGTTTTTACAGACAACAATGAAATCATTGGGCAGTTGCTAGGTTAAACTGGAGCAAGCAGCTTAGACGTATGGTGTCACCGAACAGGCAGCCTAACACCCTCATCAGCTTAGACGGGAGATGCGCTACTTTCAAGGGGGATTTCAGCCCCCCCACATGACTACACATCTCTTTAATACCCTGTGAATAATCAACATTATCAGATGTCAAAAACACTAACTGCTTTCGGTAACGGAAATTGCAGAGGCGGCACAGCCAGCACAACTTCACCATCTTGGAAGAGGTGACTTGATAATTTCAGGAGGATTTCGGATGACTTCACATGGGTACAAATTAGGAGATAACTGAGATCGGCAATTGCAAATGTCTTTTGTGTGCACCTCTAGGTGTCAGGCACCCGCCAGGAAGGGAAGCAAAATTCGGCGATTGCGGCTGTGTTTTAGAGGGGGGAAACTGTAGACCGGAGTGATAGCAATGACACGGACACCTTCATGGTGCATTTCACTTGGGGGGCAATGACCTCAATCAAACAGAGAAGGAGAACTTGCAGGGGTACAAGTAGGAGATGACTGGGCTCAGCAGTTGCAATGAGCAATCTTTGGGTGCTGTCGGGCATCGGCTAAGAAGGAAGGCAAGATTTGTCGATTGCGGCTGTGGCTGGGAGGGGAGAACTTCACTGGTAAGAAATGGCACAACCTCCCATAGGCCGACTAGGGCGATAATGATGGTGTGGGCACCTTAATTGTCCATTCCACCTGGGGGGCAATGACATCAATCAAAAGGGAGAGACTGACTCCTAATGGAGATGAGGAACAGTCTCATAAGGATTGGTGCAAGGTTGGGGAGGTCGGAAATAATTTGGTCTGAAGTAATCCCCAGAAGAGTGTGGAGGGAGTACGAGGGTATCATGGTGGGAAAAAGGTTGAGGCAGAAATTTAACGAGACATGCAGAGATTCGCAGTAACAATGGGGTTGGCTTTTTAAGACATGGGCTCATAACATGGAAGGTGAGGGAGCATTATCTAGTGGATGGTGTGCTTTTCCCGGGGAATGGGGTGAGCACCCGAGAGTTAAGTGCCTATAAAAGAAAAAAATCACTTTGTGGCTTTGTTAGCTGCACCATTTCCCAACTGCCCGTGGAGAATGTTTAGGAAATGTCTAGCAGTGGCAGACAGGGGCTGTGTTGTGTGGGGATGTGTAGGGCTCAGAACTGTTGGCGGGCTACTCATACTTGCGCAGGAATGAGGCGACATGACACTTGTCTCTCCATTCCCCAATCTCTGGCCTAGGTGCCAGAGCAGCCATCTTTATTAGTTTCGTCTCGTGAGAGTCCAAGCACTCTCACGAGTGTGCGCGCATGATATGGTGTTCCAGATGGGACACAACATCCCCCCTCAACTTTAACCTGCCAAACATAACCTGAAAGTAAAGAAAATAAACTGTATGTATACCGGATGAAGCTAATTTTACTCATGTGGCCTTCTTCAACTGACCAGTCATTCTCTAAGATATAGTCCTTGAGCCAGGTGTTTGGTCTCCTTGTTTTCATCAGATTGTAGCGTGGCATCAATGAAACCGGCTCTTTGGTAAAGTCATCTAGCACATGAGAGTGCTCTCTGCTAGCCGCCAGTGTTGCATAACAGTCGTTATCATGTGGCTCGATGGGGTGGGCGACGTGACCTTTTGTGACACACTGTCAGTGTCCAGCCTGGGTTCACTACGCAATGATGGGGCATCCTCCCATACTGGTACAGGAATCTTTTTCAAGAATGATGCATTCCTGATGATCGTGAAACAGTTTTTTTCCACCGTGATCAGACCATGATGCCTGTCGGTGACTGTCAGGGGACAGCATTGGTGTCCACTCTCGAGCTTAGATCGTCTGTTTGCAGACCGCACCAGAACCATATCCCTGACCTGGATCTGCGGGTCACCTGGTACTCTCCTTGGTGTTAAGCGCGGTGCGCTTGTGTTCAGCCATGCAGCGTTTCCTGTGCAGAACAGCAGAGGGAGCTGGTGTGGACGGAATGTAGATGTTGTGCTGAACCTCCATCAGGAGAGAAATTGGGGCAGCATCTGTGAGCAAATGCAGAAAGTTTCTGTACATTCACAGAAATCGGTACAGCTCCAACCTCCAATCCTGGTTCTCAGCGCAGGCAATCCGGAGCCCTTTGTTGATCAACGCCATGAAGTGCTTGGCTTCTCCATTAGCCGACAGCCAGAGTTGTATGAGGCAGCGATGATTGATCCCTCTCATGTCCAGGAAATCACAAATGGCGCAGCTAGAGAATGGGGGCCCATTATCTGTCAAGATCATCTCAGGAAAACCAGGCATGGCAAAGATTTTTCAAGGGCCACCATCAAATCTGTAGCCGACATAGATGCCACTTGTTCGACTTCCGGGTATTCACTCAGGTGGGAATTATAACACCATATGCTCTTTGTTGAGGAGAGGAACTCTGATATTTGATCAGATGGGGGAGCAGGTCGCAATATACTGGTAGGGCGTGTAGCTCAATCTTCACTTAGTTGCGTTGGTGGAACATATTCTGCACAAAGACGGTGAGTGGAATTATGAGACTCAGATGTGGAGAGGAACACAGTTCCTCTCCACATCGGAAGGGAAGTGGTAAACTATTTGACTCTTATGGGGTGGGATGCATTATAGCTCTGGAAGGGTGGATTAAAATATATAATTAGATGGTCAGTATAATACAATAAACACTCATGTGGGGAGGAGAATGTGCAATCATGAACACTAATGTTCGCTCTGATAGGGGATCAGGGTTACAATTGAACTGAGTGGGATTGTAACACTATCTTCTCTTACATGTGGAGTGGGATGCAATATGCTTATTGGTGGGGATTGGAATTATGTAGCTCGGTTGGGCAGTGGAAAACAGTTTATTTTGGAATGGAAGTGGATCACCGTTTAACTCTAATGCTGTGGTATACAGTATAGATTTGATGGGATGGACTAAAGTATACACTGGTGAGCAGAATTCAGGGTACCCTCAGGGGTGGAGCATAGTATCAAAATTCTGATCAGGGCTGGGATATAATGTACCCTCAGAAGGGGAACACCATGTGCACTTCGGTGGTGAGTGTGCTTATGTAGCTCAGTTGGGGAGTGGAAGACTGTTTGGTTTGGAAGGGAAGTGGATCACTGTTTAACGCTAATGGGGTGGTGCACAGTATAGCTTTCATGGGATGGAATAAATATACACTTGTATTGTGAGCCAAATTCAATATACTCTCAGGTTGCAGCATAGTACCTAATGTTCTGGGACAAAATGTACACTCAGATGTGGTTGGTTCACAATACAGCTCTGATGGGGGTGTTATAAAATATACACCTAGATGGTGAGCATACTCCAATATACACTCAGGTGGGGGGCAGAACACTGCATGTGATCAGTTGAAGGGTGGCATACATAATTCTGTTAGTGAGTGGAGCATAGTATTCATGCCGAAGGGGTGTGATACATGCTGTTCACTCAGATGGGGTGGAGTAAAATATATACTCTCGATGGTGAGCACAGTTTGAGATACCCCCAAGTGTGAAGCAGTACACAATATGCGCTCATTGGGAAGGATTCCAAGTGCTTTTCCCGATCCACACTGAATTAAAACATCATCTTGGAAAACGAGGACCATATGTAAATCACACAAAATCCTTTCCATTTCCCCCTGGAAAATCCCAGCTGCGGAAGCCATCCCCAAGGGCATTCGTTTATAACAAAACATACCAAACGGATATATGAAGGTGGTTAACTCCCTAGGTCTCCTTGTCAAACAAATTTGATGGTAGACCTGTCTTGAATCGCGCTTCGAAAAAATCATAGACCCTTACAGAGTAGATAACATTTCAGAAATTACAGGTAGGGGATGTCTGTCAAAGTAGATTGACTTGTTGAGTTCTGTAAGGTCAATGCGTACACTGAATTTCCCGTTTGGCTTATGAACCACGACAAGAGGAGAAACCCACCTTGATGCATTGACTTTTTTTCAAAGACATTATTTGCAAACAACTTCTCTAGCTCCTCCTTTACCTGTCAGAGGGTTCCTGCTCTGGCCAGATAACAATATTGCCCCTTTGGTTTGGATATATGTCTGTACACACTTCCCTCTGGGTGGAGCCAAGCATGCACTATACGCTGGATCTTGTTGGATAGAAGAGAGAGTTCCGCATTTCTCTCTCTTTTATGGGGTTTTTGAAAAGTTGCAATTTTCCTCTCCTCCTTGGTTTGGCCTCATTGGTCCGCAGTCAGTACCCCCTCGTCATTGGGGAATATTCCTGTCGGTCACTACTTTCACCTTGCGACTCGCCCCCTGTTTTCTGGAGTTTTGGGCCAATTCTGTGGTCCTGCCGGTTTGAACCAGTTTGGACCTCTGTCCTTGGTTCACAGTGCGGAGCGAGCTACAGATCCATTTTGGAATGCAGAGCTCAGTGCCCGCATTGCTCGGGGTAACACATCCACATGGGAAGGTACAGTGGCCTTGCAGGTTTGGGAGCCTTGCAATGTCAGCAAATTTGTGAGTGTTCTGCAGCTCCTCTGGCTCACTGTGTCTGTCTCCCTCTCTTTCTCCCAAAGGGCTTTGCGCAGTAATGGCATTGCAGTGCCATTTTGTGAACCAAAGTTTTTACATTTTCTGTGCATTTTAAAGTGCTTAAGCTCATATTTACGTTAAGCACTATTCCACTTCGCTATGTTGGCACTAATATAGGCGTACTTTTGCTATTAGTGACTAGCGTGTTTGCGGTGAAATAATTAATTCATTGGTTAGTTGCATTTTTATGCAGGTAGCTGCGTGGCATAGCAGGGTACCTTACATACGCCAGCACGCCATAAAGGGGGAATGGAACAAACTGCTTGCATCACTGGTTTTGAACTTTTTACTTCCATAATGACATCTTTAAAATCCGACAGAGTACAAAGATTGTCCTTAAAGATTTCTAAAAAAGATACTGAAACAGTATCCTTGATGGAGCTTGAAACAGAGCAAATATGTCATTCCAACCCAAAAGACATGGTCCTTCTTAACAATATACAGTTTACTGCGCGTAAAACTGTCTTTATATTCCAACAAAGGGGTAGCATAGCCAAGAACGTTTATTCTAAATTCACCAAACGCATCTGGTTTGATGTGACACTTGTATAGCTTACATTCCTTGGAGCACTTTCCAGAAGCCACACTCATCCAGGCATCCTTTGGAATAAAAGAAAATGGAGATACGTAATCAACAACCATTTTTACATCAGACCCATCTACTTTTACATGACAGGATGGGCTTTTCCTAAAAGTGCTGGTACTTGAGTGAACATTGTTAACTGTAACAAAATTGCAATCACTTTCATTGGAAGAAGACTCACACTCCACCATCGCCATTTTTATTTTGCCTCCCCTTGTTTCTATAGCAGCGAGCAAAATGTCGTATAGATTTACAAAATGAACACTCCACCTTGAGAGCAGGACAGTTTTGATTATTGGCTAAATGTCTAAGCAAGTCACATCTGTAACATTTTCATCCCTTTTTAAAAGATGCAGGCTCTCCTTTTTAGACTTCAGCCTCGTCTCTTTCTCAACATCAGTCTTCTTCTGTACAGAGACAACATTGACATCCTTCACATCTTTCATCAATTCCTTAGAAGAAGACAAAGAAAGCAAAGAGGGAGAACATTTCAATTCTTTCTCACTCACACTCATCTCAATCTTCTTAACAATCAGAAAAGCATCCGTCAAATTTGGATTCCTAGCCATCCACAACTTTTCCCTGACCACCTTACTGTTTGCATGTACAAACAACTGATCTCTTAATAGTTCCTCTAAAGAGATTACATTCGCAAAGTCACATTTCAAAGCCAAAACTCTCAATGCCGCAATATATTCCTCAGCAGACTCTAGAGATGATTATTTCCTAATATAGCATTTATGCCTGTTTACCGCTACATTTATCTTAGGCATTTATTTATTTTCTAACATCTTCAAAAAAATGTAATGCTCATCATCTCCCACACCTATTTCAGCAGCATCCAATTGTGATAGCCCTTCAAAGATTCTTAAACCTTCAGGGCCCAAGGCATGCAATAAGAGATTTATTTTTATTCAATTGAGGTGAGTCTATAGCCTGGAGATAGTTCAACCAATAGGATTTCCAGGTAGGCCAAGGAGTAATTGGCTCACCCGGCAAAGAAAGGAATTCTTTCAGTGGAGAAACTTTATTTCCCTGCATAATGCCTGACCAAAAACCCCCAAACAATTTACAATTGGAATCAGTACAAATTTACAACATAAATTTTAGGCTAGACACATTCAAACCCCATTTAGTTCTTAGAATTTCTTAACTGCAGCAAAAGCAAACTGATTCCAAACAAAGAAAAACAAATAAGGAAGTACTATCAAAGAGGTAAATATTAATAACACATACAAGCATCCAAGGAAAAGCAGGAAGTAGTACTGGCCAATGAGCTACTATCAATGACCAGCCAATCAGAGCGCCGATCAATGAAAAATCACCAGTTAGCCAGCCAATCAGAGTACAGAACAGACAGTTAGTGAACAGAACACTGTCACTTTCAAAATTGCAGTCAACAGCAATGGAAGTTCCTCAATGCACAGTTGTCGCCCCGGCACCTTAGGCAGCACCCGGCCACACAACATCCGTTCAAGGCTGAGCCCAGCCCCTGACACACAGATGGATGCTTCCACCCTTTGAGGCCACGTCTGCTCTCCGAGGCTGCGCCCGGCCCAGCCCACGCTCATTGGTGGCTGCACCAGACCTCCCAGGCAAAGCCCGGCCACACCACATCACCAGGTCCACTCAGGGCAGCGCCCGGCCTCCCAGGCTGCACCCGGCCCACCTAGCCCAGCCCACGCTCATTGGTGGCTGTGCCCGGCCTCCCAGGCAGAGCCCGGTCACACCACGCCTACTCTAGGCTGCGCCCGGCTTCCCAGGATGCGGCCGGTCCAACATGTTCAGCCCAACACATGCTCGTTGGTGGCAGTGCTTGGTCTCACAGGCTGCGCCCGGCCACACCACATCCACACAAGGCTGGGTCTGTCCTCCCAGGCTGCATCCCGTCCTCTGTACGGGTGAGCGGCGCCCGACCCACAACTGGCTGTGCCCGACTCACCTTAATCTGCACTCTGGTATGCAATTCACTTTCCTGGACAGTGGGATATACTTTACTTCTTCAAACTCGTCCCCAATGAGATGATGCCTCATTTGTGTTTAAGTACAAGTTTAATTATCTCACAGCCAGGAAGGCTTCCCACAGCAAGTGAGTCCAGTAAGCAACTGCCACAAGTGCATCAGAACAGTCAACATTCCAAAACACTAAGGGGAAGGAAGGGGGAAGGAGAAAGGTGGTGAAAGGAAGGGGAAGATGCAGCACTAAACAATAGCTGCAAGAATAACATGCCTGTAAAAGAATGCATAACATACCATCATAACAGTATCCCCAGAGGAAATGGTGAGATGTCTCCGGAGGCTGTGGCACTCTTCATCTCCCTTGCACCCATGGCCCACTAGTGTGGTTAAATCAATGGCACCTGTGATCGCAGGGGATCTGTGCACAGTGGTGTATCATAGTTTCGATGAAGGAGATGTACCGGACACCTGAAAGCATGAGGTAATCACCCCTTTGCTGAAAAAGACAGGATTATCTACGGAAGAGTTGAAATACTATCGCCCGGTGACCCAGCTATCTCTCCTGGCTCGCATCTCATAGCAATTGGTCACTTATGAGATCCAAGACCATTGTGAAGCCCACAATCTTCTTCATGACCGTCAGTCAAGTTTTTGACAGGGAGAGGGATGGCGTGAGCGCTGCTTGATATGCAGGAACATCTGCTGGGAGTGGCCGACTTGGGGCACCCGGTTGCCCTGGTGTTACTGGTTTTGTCTTCCGCCTTTAACACCATTGATTACTTGGTCTTGTTATCTAGGCTTCAATCGGTTGCAGGAGTCACAAATGTGGCCTTGAAGTGGTGCATCTCTTTTCTCCCGGACCGGGTCCAGCAGGTTTGCTTGCAGGGTATTTGGCCCTCTCCCCGACTCTCAAGGTGGAGGGTGCCACAGGGATCAGCCCTATCTCCCCTGCTATTTAATATCTATATGCAACCTCTGGCTAGGCTGCTGAACTTCATCGGTGTGACATTTTAAATGTACACTGATGACATGCAATTAGTGGTTGACTTGAGGGATGCTCGCACCGGGGCCGGCCTGGTGGCGGGGTTGGAAGGCATCCGCGCATCGATGGCAACCAACTGTCTCCGTTTGGATCAGAAAGTTGTAATTCTGGGTGCGGTGGCCCGACCCTCCCGCCAGTCCTCCCGTGGCCATAGTCCTTCGGGCCCCTGCTGTTGCCTATCCAGCATGCTAAAAGTCTAGGGGTGTGGTTTAGTGCACCGGGCAACTCGGTCTACCAGGCGAAGAGAGTGGCTCACTCAGCTAACTACCAGCTCACACAGTTGGCTCCTCTTCTCCCCCTGTTGGATTCCACATGTGTGGTCACTTCGTGCCAGGCACTGGTCATTTCTAAGCTCCAATATTGTATTTCTTTCTACGCCAGCCTGTCCATCACAGCTACGTGGATTCTGTGTTCAGAACATGGCTGTGAGGCTTATTTGAGGACTCAGATGCTTTGATCATGTGTCGGAGGCCAGGAGAGGGTTGGGCTGGCTCACTGTCCCTCATCTGATCCAACTGTATGACTTGTGTATGATGTGGAGGGCATTGCAGGGGGAAGGTCCAACCTATCTCCAGAGGCATTTTAAGTGGGCCGTCCACCGTTATACCGCACGGAGACAAAACCGGGGCAAGGTTGTTGTCCCCTGCTTCAGCAGGGCACGGAAAGGAGGGGCTGCTTTGTTCCGGGTGGACCCTAAGTGGTAGAATACCCTCCTGGTGGATTTGAGATTGGAGACGTCCTTCCTGCGCTTTAAGCGATTGGTGAGGGAACCGAGATTGAGGGCTGATTTTTAGCCAATAAGTTTGCTGTAGTGTTTTGGCATCATGTAAATTGTTCTGTAAGATGGTTGGGGAGGGGATGGCTGGGTCCACCAGTCTGTGTTCCCTGAAGGCCGGGTCACTTGTTTGGCTTGTGTGGAGGGCCTTGACATTATTTTCCAAAGTCAGGAGGCAGAATTCAAACACAACTTAGTTGTTAATGTAGCAAATAACCCGGAGTCCGAAAGTAACAAACCAATTCATCCAAAATCCACAGCCAGTCAAGTAAAATCCCAGAGATCCAATCACACCAAGCAAAACACAGCCAAAAGGGAAAAGCCAAAATCAGGTCTGATTAACAAGCCTCAAGTCATACAAACCAGGTAGTCAGAATACAAACACCAGAACTCGCACAGGATGTGGTCAATGTTCAGACAGGAAGCCCACATAAAAGAGGGTTTAAATACTGGACATTGATAGGCCCATGATTAGTCCCGCCTAGAAAACAATAAGACTGAATCGATACCATCTTGGAAGGAGAAATGGTTTCCCTAAGATCCTTTTCAATAGAGCACGATCACATAAGACATAAGAAAAACCTCAATGGGGACCCCTAACTCATGTGTGTAGGAAATGTACCTGATAGAGAATCTAGAGATCCAACAAAAAAAGTCAGGTTGGCGAGTCGAAGATATGCTTGAATACAGAGAGAATCCGATAAGTGAGGATCTTGCAGGAATACAGATGTAAGTACGTGAAAAAATATGTAAACACCTCAGAACAGGCGTTAATACCTCAGACGAATATTAGCCATGAAATACCTGCGATGAGCGAAACCTCGAAACCCGACAATCGGACCACTATTTATCCTTGATGCACTCAGATGAGGAGCAGAAGGCCGAGCTCAATCTTATCAGTAGTGAAACACAATATGCCCTTTGGTAGTTTGTGTAACACAGTACACAATATGTACTCTGTTGGGGAGTGGAATTCAATATTCACTTTTTTTATTATATTATTATTATTCACATGTATAACTAAACCTTTGCATAGAACTGTGAATTTTTTTTTTTAAATGCTTTGTTTAACAGAAATTGCACTCTTAAAGTGCTGCATTACCTCGACTTTCTTGGACACGATTCAAACACAAAAATAGCTGCATGGTATCTGTATATTCTTTTACTCCCGTCTAGTTGTAAGATGTGGAATAACACCAGAAATATGATATTTTGGCAATATAACTATATAAAAAAAATAACTTTTCAAGGAAAATAGTATAAAGAAAGCATAGACAGTTTTTAATGCTCTTACAAAACACCTTTATTTGTCCTGTGTTCTTTGTGAACAGTGGGCCCGATCCTAAAGGTTGAATGTTTTTTTATATCTGGCGTAATTCCCATTGAACTTAATGGCATTTACAACAGACAAAAAAGTGCAATCTATAAAACTCTTTTGCAGGTGAGACCCAACATGTCAAGTCCTCACCGTTGGAACATTGAGAAAAGTATTTGGGATTTTGATGTGGTTATCTCACAGTAACAAGAAACTTATGTTATACTTAACTGCTGCTTCGTATATGTGGGTATATATACACTGTAATTCACGTGGCCACAAGTACGAGGTCGGGGATAGAACTTGTAACGACCCTGACCCTAAACATGTCTTTACAACATAGTACCCCCGACAGGAAACAACGTTGCAAAAATACGTTTGCAGGAAATTTTACAAGAGGCGCCCTGTTACCAGTGCCCAGTAATTACTTTATTTTAACAGGATACGACACGGAAGAAAATCAAGCACTGAAATTACACGAATTAAATAAATCATCCCTTGACACCAGCGCTGTTGCCCGTTCTAGTTTTAAAGAAAGCAGATCTGTATTGCATGCAAGCTGTATGTGGCTGCCTGGGTGAGGCGGCACCTTTTGTCTTTGCCTAGGGCGGCCAAAATGCTTGGCCCAGCCCTGAAATCTATTTACCTTGTTCTTAACCTGTTCAATCTTTTCATTTTAGAGGATCTATTTGTTGCTGCTCTGCAGTAGTAAGAAGTCCTCTTTTGTCAAAAGAAACATGTGATGAATAAAGCTGTGTTGACACTCGAATGCTGTCGACCTGCTGTTGTGGTGTCAATAATGCTAAGGGGGTCCCCTACTGTGTTTGAAGGCAATGGATGCCAGCACGCCGCCATTACCCCCTTCACTCCCCCCCCCCCACGCACAGACTGTTACCGAAGAGGTACTTGACTTTAATGTATGTAAACGAGCACTTTAACCCACCACAATTAACCAGGAGGGCGAATGAAGTGTGAACGCCTTCCTAAAGAAACCTATTAACGCCTGTTTGAGAAGCATGAGATCAGAGATCACAGATGTTATTATTTTCAGACAATTTTAGAGGCCCTAAACATTACTTTACAACGTAGTACCCCCGACAGGGTACCACGTTGAAAAAATATATTTCTGGCCAATTTTAAAACAAACTAATGGCTGGGCACTGGTAAGAGGCTGCCTCTTACCAGTGCCCAGCCATTAGTTTATATAGACTATTAAGTGCACCACAGCATTTTTGTAAATTAAAATAGTCTGGCAATATTTGTGTGTAAATTATTGCTTTCCCTTAAATGCCAAGAGTGACTTCACTGCTAAGAGTGTGCAGCGTGTCTGGTAAAAAATTTTTTGTAAATTATTGCCTGCCATTTTTGTTTTCCCGTAAATACCAAGGATGGCTTCACTGCTAACAGTGTGCAGCGTGAGATGACATTGTCCAGGATGATGTCAGGGGCGATTATTTAAAACGAAACAAATGTGCAGGTAAGTTTTGAACAATACACAGAGCCAAACAGTATTTTGTGGGATCGCGCCCTTCACAAGTCAGTGCCATGCAGGATGCACCGATGCCCTCTATGCCACACTAGATGCACTTTGCTGCTGTGTCCTAAAGCGAAAGCTAGAGGGGGCTTCGGCCATTCTGTAGCGCATTTTTTTTAAACCATCCCTAAAAATAGGGAAAGAATGCATAACATCACCCTCATGATTCTACTATGGAGAGCATCCGTTGAAACGCAGCATGTTTTTGAAAACATGGAGAGAAAATGCAGAACATCAAGTTATATCATGAAAATTATAGGAGGTCCAGATGAAAACATACCGAACTGTACCGAGGAAGGTACCATCAACAGACCCAATCACCTTGCACATATTTACCGCAGACCGTCATCAAATTGATCGCCCGCAGGATGATCTCCAATCTCGTCACGTCAATTTTAGAACAAACTAATGGCTGGGCACTGGTAAGAGGCTGACTCTTACCAGTGCCCAGCCATTAGTTTATATAGAATATTAAGTGCACCACAGCATTTTTGTAAATTAAAATGGTCTGGCAATATTTGTGTGTAAATTATTGCTTTCCCTTAAATGCCAAGAGTGACCTCACTGCTAAGGGTGGCAGCGTGAGATGACATTGTCCAGAATTATGTCAGGGCATGGGGTGGGCACCCGAGAGTCAAGTGCCTAGGGGGATCCCAAGGAGTGAATACAGCCCTGAAGCAAATACGAGAGTTGAGACTATCCGTACATTCTTCATTCATGCAACTGCAACCGCTTGTAAAAATTACATTAAAGGAAGGGTGCTGTAGCTATAACAAAACAGAAATAATTGCATACACGTTGCGCAGGCAGGAGGCACGTCTCTACCATGCACACATGCGTTGCTGTGGGCCTGTGTACGCTAGCACGGACATATGACATAATTAAGGAATGGCCATTACACAACTTTAGGAGTCATTCTGCCCATCCTCAGACATCATCCAGACCTTAAAGTTTCAGTTGATTTCACAAGTCATCTGATGACTTTGAAATTGCTGCCCTACGTAAACAAATATGCCAAGAAAATATACAGAGCATGATAGATATGACATTATTATTAATAATAATAATAATAATAATAATAATAATAATAATAATAATAATAATAAATTAAATTGACATTGTTGCCCCTCACCAAGGAACTACAGGGCCCAATTCATGTAACTTGAGTAGGGGATGAGTATACTCATGAGTAGGGTACTCAGAGCCCACTCATAAGCATACTCCATGAATTACTCACAATTCATGAAAGTATGGCCCTGAGTAGGGCCCATGAGTAGGCTACTCAATTCACAGAGCAGCTATCAGTGGGGCCCGGCCACAACACGCCCACTGTGTGCCGTGACTGGTGCCGTTAATTTATCTGATGTGGTCAATTTAACTGATGGGACAAGGCACTGTGACTTGAGTGGGGTTAAGGATCTTAGGTTTGTTATTCCAACCCCACCAAGCCACAGAGTATTTGATCATGTGAGTGAACAATGTTCTGGCTCTGTCTTGATCCTGGGCGCCGACCCACGGTCAAAAAATCACTGCAGCTGTAAATCTGCCTACGGGTTTGTGTGTAGCATTAAGAAGGGTAAACCAAAGTGCTAACACCCAAGTTGGGACCAAGGGATCCCTTCACAGTATAAACAATGCTCTATTGAGGGCACGGCCGCAGGTTGTTAACCACTGGAATACCGGGGCCCTTCTTTAACGCCCGTTAAGCACCGTTTGACAGGGGCTGGTGGTAGTTGGGAGGGTGGTTTCAGTTCTAATACCATGCCATAAGGTACATGGGGTGACAATTCTGGTTTTGGCGAGAGGTTGGGTACGGAAACAGGACTGTAACTAGAGTCGTATGTGCCTCCAAGCTTAATTCTGAGGCCAGGTCCGTGGGGGAACAGCCACACCCAAAAATGTGTTTTAGCAGCCCACTTCTTGTTTCCCACGAAAATAAATGATTATGTCAGAAATGTGCTGTTGTGGAACTGTTCAGGTTGGGCAAGCAAAAGGGATACCAGCGACTGGCTTCAGCTTAGTAAAAACAGTCACATTCTATGTTTACAAAAAACATGGGAATGTAGTCACTTGATCGTGGGAGATTTCATGTGTTTCAGCTACCCCGCAGTGTCGGTCAAGGATGGACTCAATTCTGGTGGCCTCGCAAATTGTGTTTCCAAAGTATTAAACTGGGCCTTTGTACAAACCTGAACGTGCATGAATTGTATGTTAGGGGTTTATTTGTAACCTGTAATTAAATGCTAATGAACTTCTAATGCAGCCTTCAGGCTGCATTAGGAGTTCATCAGCATTTAATTCATTAGAAATAACACGGACACAACTGTAATTTAAACTACCCCTTACAGCCCCTTTTCCCATAAAACTAACTTTAAATTAGCTTAAAAACCCTTCCCTCCCTATTAAACTTACCTTCTGGTTCCCACTGCAGTACCTGCCATTACCAATCAGTAATAGGGTGCTGCCATCTTGACGCAAATCGGGCAGCCATTTTGGATTCCCCCGGGCGCGGCCATCTAACATTGCATGACGTTGCGTCATGCTACACCACGTCAGGTGGCCATTTTGGGTGCACCGTCACCAGCAGCAGATCAGCCACCCAACCAACACACACTGTTGTTAAATTGATAAGCGAGGACATACACACTGCTCTTACATAGATAAGTGAGGACATACACACTGCTCTTACATAGACAAGTGAGGACATACACACTGCGCTTACACTGACAAGTGAGGACATACACACTGCGCTTACACTGACAAGTGAGG
>JASANK010000100.1:74054-86630 GCA_031753695.1 Desmognathus marmoratus | reverse complement strand
ATTATCAAACCTACGTCCAGGGCAGCTACCTCCAAGTCCTTTCTTTACTTTCCACTAGAAGTAGAGCAGGTAAAAGGTTGCAGACGACCATAACCAGGGCTGCTACCTTTATAAGTCCACCCCAGTGTTTTATATCGGTTTGGGTGGCTTTCCAAGGATGCAGTGAAGGTGGGTCCAGAATTCTCACCCCGGAAATTGTCAATTCAGGGATGGCTAGCCAGAGAGTGCCCTCTCCGCCACAAGCTCCAGCTGGGCTACAGATGGGTCCAGAATTCTAACCCCTGGCAAGAATTACCGCTTGAATGGAAGGGCAGAACTACTACTCTTCAGCCACAAGCTCCTCCTATAAATCAACTCTTGGTCTAGGGCTCACTGCATGGTCCTGCTCTGGGCCTTCGCTGGGTAGAGCCAGCTCACCAGCTCCATCTTCAAATCACCCCACTCGGTCCTTTCCCAGGTCATCTCATAAATTAGGAGACCCACTTCCAGGGCTTTAATTGATATTCTTACCCTAGGTTAGGGTAGTCTCCCTGTTGATTGGTACTCCTCTTTGTCACACTTTTCCCAAACTGTAACCCCAGGTTGGGTAACCTCTTAACTTGGTGCCACAGGCCTGTCGGTCCTGCCTGGGCTGACTTCTAATGACTGATGTAGCAGTTGTGACAGGGTTCGTTTTCGGTGGTTCAGTGACCACAGCTCTTGACCCTTTCGTCCTGTTGGTATTGCCTCTGTCATGTGTGGATACAACAGGTCCTGGCTGCTGATTGCTGGCCCCTTCAGACCTCCCCTTGATTTAACAGAGGTGGGTAGAATACCGCTCCACTTCAGGAAACAGGGTCGACATCTGTATCTTTGCCTTCAGAACTCCCTGAAGCAAACTTTCACAACCTGACCCTTGACAGGATTTGCCAGGCTAGCAAGGCTTCTTGCAGGTTCTCACCACGTCCTGACCCCCCTCTTACCTGTTGCTTGCAGCTTATATAGGACTTAAACTGTCTAATGGAATTCAGCGGTGTTACGGTAAATCCTTTCAAATGCCTAGGTGTTAGCTGGTGGTGTTCTAGCCAATCAGTAGTAAGACCTTGTTTGACTTGCCTAGTTAAAGGTTTGAGCCTTTTTCTTTATACTGGCAGTGTGAACAGATGAACAGCTGCTACCAGGTACGCTGTTCATCTGTTCAGGTTGCTGGTGAGAAGTTTCATTAAGCAAAGAAAATGAGTCTTAAGAATCCCTGGTTGCCAATTCTCTCCCTGTTGTTTAACTTCTCCCCACTGACATGTAAAAGAAAATGTTGCTCATCATAGTGACTAACAGCCCAATTCTTTATGGGGCGCTGAGTGTTCGGTAGGTCTGCAGCAGCCCCACCAAATGCTCAGCGACCAGAAATACACGTGCCTGATTATTCATCAGGCGTGTGGCAGGGGCTGCCACTGACAGAAAAATCACTCGGTGGTAGCCCCTGAAACGCCTGTTCTATTGCCTGCGAATCTTCATTCCAGGTGTTACAACAGGCACTGGGAATGCACACATCGAGTGCGCATGCCCAGAAACATTTGCAGGGTGTGATTAGCGTCATCCTGCACATTTTTAAAGAATCAAGTGGTAGCCACTGCCTGAAATGTGCACTGACCAGGCGTTATGATTTGGTGTGGGGTGCACACCACAGCGAATCTTAAAGAATATGCCTGTTATGTTCGATTAGTCCATAGTACCCTTTCCCCCATGGTTGGGATGTCCAGTGCACCCCCGCACTGGACCAGAACATAATTCGCTAGAATTAGAAGTGTCTCGATGCATTGCGCACAACCCCATCCATACCCCTTACTCTGCCCCTTATGCACATCCCGTCCCTCTCTCCTCAGTCGCCCTTTTTGCGCCACTGCTGGGCAGGACCGCTTGGACACTTAGCAGCTGGGTTGGAGGGTGGGACGCATGGGAGAAAGGGTAATATGGACTAGGAGAACATTAGTCACTAAGGTATCATGTTCTTTCTCCTACGTCCCGTACCCTTTCTCCCATGGTTGGGAGAAAAGCAAAGCAATTCATTGGAAAGGGAGGTGGCAACATGAGAACAGACACAACAGCCTAAAGAAACAATTCCCCAGAACATTCTGGGCATCCATCCCTGGGGTGAACAAATCTTTGCCATTGAAGGGGAGGTCCAGGACTCAATCATGCAACTCCTGTTGTAGGGTGGTAGTTTTAAGACAAGCCTGGCATCCAAGGTTGACCCCAATGCACATGGCTCTACCTGCAGCTTGATACACATCAGAGTTTAGTTTTTCAAGTGCAATTCGCTGGGCATCAACAATACCTGAGCAAAAATCCTGGACTACATCCTCTGGCATGTGCTTCTCAAAATGTCTGAGATGTTCCAGAGGCGATGTTTGGCAGCAGCCAGGAAAGCATCCACATTTCCCTGCCATAAATGCAGGCTGGCATTAGAATAAACCTTCTTACTGAAGACATCGAGCAGCTTCTCCTCCTTGCCCGGAGGAAAGGATATGGAAGCTGCTGGTGATTTGCCCTGGGCCGCCACAGCCAAGACTACAAGTGACTGGGCAGGAGGCTGCAAGGAAAGGCACAATGTATCCAATGTATCCAAAGGGAGAAGGTGATTGTCGATCCATTTGTGCACTGCCTTAGGAGTGTGGGGCTTCTGCTAAACTTCGTTCACACCCTTAGTGATGTCGGGTTGTAGCATGACCGCCGACCGGGGCTTGGGAGACTGCACCGCAGACAAAACCTTGGTAGACCCGGGAACCACCTCCAGTATTTCTATCCCCAACCACTGCAAGGTGTCTTTATATAAAAGATGAGTGGCCTTAATTGGGAAGAGGTCACCTGCTTCTCACCATCTGTGTCAGGGTCCGGACCTCCCCCTGCACCCTCTGAAGGAAGTAGTGGAGGGGTCGGATTCCTAGTCGGAAACCCAAGGGAAAGTGGCAGCCAGATGGGAGGCACCCCCAAGTTTAGAACGGAAGCAAGTCCCAAAGCTTCCATGACCGCAGGTCGCGTGCCCTGAGGCACTGCGCCCTGAGCCACCGATCCGCTTGGTCCTGGCCTCGAGGGGGCAGGAGCCGAGGGACCTTGGACCACTGGCAGAAAACAAGGGGCAGTCTCCTTCACAATGTCCACCATATACAAATTCATGACTGTGGGGGTCATAAGCTTAGTAAAGGTGCTCAACAAGTGGGAGGTTCTCTGACGGTGGGTGGGCCTCCGTGTGGTGGATGGAAACATCCTCATAGGACTTGTGGAAATGCCAAAGCCTTGACTGCTCCCAAACATGGGGAGCATCATCGGAGAAGGTGGACGATTGGTGTCACTCTCTCGACCACTCGTAAATGGTACATGGGGTGGTAAGGGCACCCTAAACCTATGATGTGCGTTAGCTCAGGTATGGCCTCCACTTCTATTTCAAACCGGGTCATTGAGGACGCAGAGATGGGCAGTGCCAGTCCTCTACCCAGTGAAGCTGACGGGATACTATGACTCAAGGTGTTTCGTTGACCCCCGTTGGCTACCTCGGAACTGACAGAACCCTACTCTATGGTCAATCTGCCGGACTGGTGGAAAAGGTCCTATGAAACCTTGCTCAGTTGCAATAGAGGTATGGGGAACCTTGGTGCAGAACATTACACTGGTTTGGGTTGACGAGCCCTCGGCACGCAGGCCGGAACCAGTCACTGGAGAAACTGTGGAACCAAACCAGGCAAGGCAAGTGACGCCAGGGAAGCCTCTGAACCAGGCCGGAGCCTCTTTGCGCACAGGCCGGATGGAACCAAAGACTCAAGCACTCTCCATCAACTAGGCTGCACCGGGCCCTCAACCTCAGATATGGGGTTGGAAGATGGCAGCTAGAGCTTCTCCAGAGCATTCCCCAACTTACCCTGACCTCGACGATGCGTCAACACCTCCTTGAACTCTGGTGAAGGAGAACCATGGAAGAGAGGCTATGGGACGTAGGAGAAATGGGTTTTATGATCTGTGTTTTCCAGTGCAAAGTTCTTCAGGTATTTCGCCCATTGAAGGTCAATTGAGGTTTGGGATGCTGCATGTTTTAAATGTGAGGTTAATGCTTTAAATTTAGATAACATGCTTAATTGACACTTGGTTTTCATACTTTTAAGAGACAGCGCTTTAGCTGGATAAAGCGACAGGCTACCCTTACCTTTGAAGTGACAGTTTCAGACAGCTGTTACCATGCTTTTCTACCTCCTGGCTTTCAGGCACGGAAAACCTCACCCTTTTGCTTTTCTGGCTATCCTGGGTTTTAATCTCCTCTCTCAGTGCATTATGGAAATCTGAGTCTGGTATATCGATGCACGGAATTAAGGAGGGTTTTGTGGGGTTTTAGTACAGAAGGCTTGTTCTACAGGTTTGGCTCATCCCGGCTTCCGTCAGCGTGCTGCACTTCCCGCCTTCGATGCTCGCCCCCTTTTTCCGCGCCTTCTCTCATTCCTTTCTAGGAGATGAGAGAACAAGAAGCCATGCAGGAAGGCGTGAAAACTGAGAATGACCACATTAATCTCAAGGCTGCCGGCCAGGATGGATCTGTGGTCCAATTTAAAATTAAACGACACACACCGCTCAACAAATTAATGAAGGCTTATTATGACCGACAGTTTGAGGCAGATTTGATTCTGTTTTGATGGGCAACCAATTAATGAAACTGATACACCTGCACAGCTGGAGATAGAAGATCAGGATACTATTGATGTGTTTCAACAGCAGACTGGTGGACTGTGTTAAGCAGTTGGTCCTTCAGGAATGGACTCTTAACTTCTCTTCTCTTCCTCATCTGTCCTTGGATTTGCTATTAAATAGTAAAACAAATGAACATGCTGCCGAAAAACTGAGAGGATGCTACCAAAACTGTGAGCACCTGCCGTATGACTTTTATTTGCTCACAATGTCTTTAGGGTTCAGTCTACACTATAAATTGGGCCGCTCAGAATTCTTTGGCATCTGCTATAAACATTGTTCTTTTTCAAATGTCTTTTTTTTGTGGTGTTTTTTTTTGTTGTCGCCTAAACATCCTCTATGTTCTGGATCAAGTGTCCTACCCAATCTGTAGCTCAACATGCCCCTCAGTTTCTCCACAGCCATGTCCCTTAATAATGATGTAAATAACTAAAAATGTTCCTTTTAAGTAGTGGGATTTAGAATTGTTTGATGAGATTGAGGTAACAACTTGTGGAGTGGGACTGGGGCTTTAATGGTTTTGACTTTTAGTACATGTTGTGTAAACATTTGATTACGCCAAACATGCTAAACGCATAGGATATGTGGATTGTATGCAGACTGCAACACTTGTGTGTAGAAGTCCAAGTATTGCAAATTTAAATGTGCTGTCAGAATATAGTAAAATAAAACTGTACATTTTAAGACACTTGGTTTTCATACTTTTAAGAGACAGCGCTTTAGCTGGCTAAAGCGACAGGCTACCCTTACCTTTGAAGCAACAGTTTCAGACAGCTGTTACCATGCTTTTCTACCTCTTGGCTTTTAGGCACGGAAAACCTCACCCTTTTGCTTTTCTGGCTATCCTGGGTTTTAATCTCCTCTCAGTGCATTATGGGAATCTGAGTTTGGTATGTCGATGCACGGAATTAAAGAGGGTTTTGTGAGGTTTTAGTACATGTCCTGGACACCCTGTCACAGTGGATCTCTACTTTGGCCACGGTTTGTGTGCATTCAACCATACAAGGTCGCATTTTCATCAGGAGAAATGTGGGGACATGGTGTGGTGTGGCAAGCGTGGTTAGTATCAGATTTTAGATAGGGGCTTTTATTAAGCGCTTGTAATATATAAGGCTCCTAGAAGGATTGAAAATAATTATTTATCTCTGTGACACTTTTAATATTTGTAAATAGAATGGTTTGGCTGTTGAATATTATCTGGCTATGTACTGACATATTTAAGAAAATGTTTTGAATTGCTGGTTATGTATATTTATCAAACTTTGTCTCCAAAATAAAGTTTGTATTTATTCCGCCATTCATTCATTCATTCATTCATTCATAAAGCTGTTTTACGGCCTATTTCATCATGTTGCTTGGTAAGTCGTATGCCTCTCTGGAGTCATCGGTGTTGTTCAAGTGACTTTTGATACTCGGCAATTAACCTTTTCACTCGGTTGGGGTTTTTTAGGGTAGGTAATGGCTCATGTTTTCGGTTCTCCACCCTCAGGACTTGCGTGCTGTAAAGTTAAAGGTGTTTTCAGGTTCCCATTTCTACTTACAGTTTAAGGATAACCTAGACAGTGCCTAACAGAGGTTTTAACAGATTCCATGTGCTTGAAATCAGGTAAGGGAGAGTGGGGATGTTTGTCACTTGTCACACTCAATTGCCAACCCCTCTTTGAACAGAGTATTTACCCCTTAAATTTGTAAAAATCACAAGTCACAACTGATGCATTTTATTTGCACTCTTACTTCCGGCCAGGGCAGCATCTCGATTTTCACCAATTGAGCTTCAGCTTTCTAAAATGACAAAAATAAAACAAGAATCATTAATTTGGTGTCGAACCTTCTCAGTGCACACCCAATCAAGTATACTGTCTAGCTTCAAAGTGTACACACGGAGAGGCCCTGCCTTAGAGCCAATGTTATGACCTCAGCACCGCCACGCATCTGGTGTCCCACAGGTGACTGCGGAGAGAGAAGGGGCGGGGGAAATAAAATCATTGAAGCACTGAGTGCTTCAATGATTTGTTATTGATGATGGCATGGGGGCTCAGGGACAGCCCAGCACACGAAAACTGCATGTGCTGAGCTGCCCCTGAGTCCCCCATGCCATCACTGAAGTGGCCACACCATCTCAGTGATGGCGGGCGCATTGTGCATGCTACAGGCAGCGGTCAAAATAGGCAGGCCTGCTCCTGCTCCTGCCCTATCCATCGGCAGTCCATTGGCGGACCACTGGTCATTCCGCTGGTAAAAATACTGCTGTCGGAACAAAGGGTAAATTAGCAAGCTGTCCGCCTTCTGAGGTGGACAGCTTAGTACTGTCAGACTGCAGCAGACCATGTGGGCCGGCGCAATCTAAATGAGGCCCTAAGTTTAATGTAAATGTTTTTTCAAAGAAAGGAGTTCACAATGAACCAAATTCCCATTTTTGGTATAATTCACATCACGATTCTCAAAGAAAATGGACACTACACAATAAAGGGGGTTTTATCATATGTAGCAAACCGATTTACTAAGATAGATGGATTGCTGGTGTCTGAACCATAAGCCTTTAAGAACTACTGAATCTCCTTTCCTGGAACATACTGTGGCCATCACGTCATCTTCACAGTGATCAGTTTATGACATGTTTCCTAGTTTATTCTACGAAAGCTCCAGGAAAGATGATGTATAAAGGAACCATTAGAACCTATAATGATTATCATACACTAGCCAGCAAAAATGCAAGAAGGGCAACGTAGCTGGGAAGGTGCTACACAGGCAAAGGATAACATTACAGTGCATGCCTAACAGAGATTTTTACCGACAAATGTGGTTGATATGTAAGGGAGGCTGGGTCTCTTCATTTGCTCAATTACTAACCTTTCTTTGGAGTATTTACACCCAAAACATACTGAATAATGCACAAATCACAGCCCATACATTTATGTATTTTATTTTTACAATAGTGCACAGAATTTAATTATATATTGTTTAATTTTTTCTTACCCGTTCCTTGTGTGTCTTCATTGTGCGGATGAATTTCTTGTGAGTATTCATTGTGCGGATCCATTGGATAAATTCCCTCTGCAATGAGAAAACAGCAAAACAAATATTCATTTAATGTTGGACTTCCAAAATATAAAAAGTATTTTTGTCATTTTTTAATTTAATGAGACTATCCAAATTATTTGGCAAGACTTGCAACTCACATTAAATATTCTTTTCCACCATCTTCCACAACATAAGACATGCTAGTGCACCAATTTTATAAGATTTAGAGTTATTTGCCACCTTTATTAATTGGTATGGATGTTGCTTGATGCCTTGGTTTTTCTATTGTTCTGAAGATGTTCAGACCTCTAATCGTAGTTTAGGAGCACTTAAAGAGTGCAACATTGGCCCAAAGGCATCATTGAGCTAGAGATCAGGAAGAAACTAAGGTGCACAGAGTAAGATCAAAAAAGTAAAGATTGAGGTGCTCCTCACCGGCCATGTAACTCTGGTTCAGGATTTGCCTCTCCTCTGGCCTGAATCTTTTGGTAACCACCCCATCCCGCCATCACATACCAGAAAAATCAGTTTTTCAATTCCATCTGTCTAACACCACGGTGGCACATGTGAGGATCGTGGCGAAATCAGCCCGTTTTCAGCCTGATCACCTTGCCCCTCTTTTGTTCTACTCGACCTGGTCTATCGGCACACATTATGCTAAGCCTTGGTATTATCCAAGATTTTTTATTGCAATTCTTATTTTATTGGCATGAGGGGTGTGTTGTTCCCGGAGCTGTAGGCCGTGCAGAATCATATGGTCTGAGCTGTGGTGGGTCTATGTAAATTCTATCATGTCACTGCTGCAAGATTTGACCTGGGATAGTTGAACATGCAGAATCGGGTCAAGTTGAAGGGGCTATGCCTCATGTAATGTAATGTAATGTAATGTAATTAACTTGTTTTAAGTGCCGCTCGCCCTCAGGCCTCAGTGCACTCCGAGTCGCCAAAACAAAATCATAGGCTAAAAACATCATCATAAAGTATCAGTCCCCACAAGGCCTAAACACAGATAGAGGTCATGTCAGATCTCGAAACAATAGGGTTTTCAAATCTTTCTTGATGGCATAAGGCCCATGTGCAGGGCCTTATGCCATCTTAGCCCTCGTTACCAACAACATCGGTTCCAGTGGGAGTCTACTGAATATCCCTGCGGCCCTCTTGGCGAGGTAGAGTTCAGACCACACAATTCAAAAAAGTTAATAGAAAAGGCACTTCACTTCGTTGCCTTGGACCGCGTTGGTAAAATGAACTTCCTCCTACCGCAAGGCTTTTCCTATCTTTTTGTCCAATTGAAATCCAAGGTCAAAGCTCATCTGCTGCAACTTGAGAAGGCCAAACTTCACTGAGGCATCAAGTAACAACACTCTTGAGATGTTGGCACCTGTTGAAGGCTTTGTTTATGGAGAAAGGCTGGTGTGGTAACCATTTTGTTTGATCCTCTTTTCTAACTGGCTTCAGGGGGCATGTATATATGTTGGTTTTATGTTTTGTATACTTTGGTTAGTTTTCAAAGTGGAATTTTTATTCATGCTTTTATGCATCCTGGAGGTGACATTTGAGCATTTGATAAAACATTTTTAATTTGATTTGAGCTTCCAGCAAGCGGTTTTCCTGCTATGCTCACCACCAAAGACCCTGGTGGCACGACTACAGCATCGGTATCAAGTATGTCTGTGGCATGGTCTCTTGGTCCCAATAGGAAGACAACTGAAACTGCAGTCTGCACAACTTTAGGCACACAAATGGGCCTAGCAGATGCAAGATGTCATGTGGCCTAGCAGCCACTGATCCCACATAGCCAGCCAAGCTGGACTCGTCAAAAACGTCTGGCAAATTAGCTGAATCTTGAACACTGCCTGTAGGAGGGAAGCCCAATGAAGCTCAGGGACTGAGCTGGACACAAAATGGATGTTTTCTCATTTATTAAACTGCCTTGGTCCTGCAGCAACCTCAGTAAACTGGCAAGATCCCACAAGACCGTGACCGGTGATGAGGCCTGCATGAGCCATTCGTCTAGATTATGGTAAATGTAGATTCCCCTCCCAATGCAGTGCCAAGACTGCAGGGCAGCACTCTGTATTGATAGTGATACTCACTTACAATAAAGCAAAGGTACTTGCGACATAGAAACACGAATAATTGAGGATGATCAAACAGAACCAGTTGCCCACCTGCGACTGGCCTTTCTTGCTGACTCGGACAGACTTGATCTCCTGTAACTGTAACAGCTTTACAAGCTCTTCCTCAAGCTGCTGCGAGTATCAACTGTGGTTTAAAAAAAATAAATTTATGCACATTTTCAAATACAGCAGATAATTCTTAGAGTAGAAGTAGAAGCTAATTAAGTCATTAATCAGAAGAACATAGCTAATACAATTCTTCTTAAATACAAACACTCCGTAATGCAGCATCCAGGCAGAGTGTAGCAAAAAATGAATACATTCTCCACACCCCTCCCCTTTCTGGAGTGTCGCCTGTTTTGAGACAGTGCAGAAGAAGGCGACGGTAGCAGGGGGAGACGGTAACCCAACTCAACCACAGACAGGACAGGGGCCTGATGTTCTCTCCTGCCAAGCAGGGAGGGACATGGAAATGTGCCCCCTTGGAGTTCTGAAGAGACCCATCAGTACCTGAGACCTTCCTGGTGGTGCCAGAAGAGCGGGGAATGTAAGAGGTACCTCCTGCCTTTTGTTTCTTCTGCAGCTGGGCCCCTCTCCTCACAGGCACACTGCTGCTTCAGGAAACCCCTAGAGATGGGGTTGTTAGGGCATTTTTGTTCGGCCCTTCCTGAAACCTTTTTTGCTTTTGGGGATAAAAACTCCCAAACTCCAACTGGTAGTTGCGATCTGTCAGTTTGTAATACAGTGTGGTAGCTAATTTACCTTGTTTTTCATAAATACAAAGATCCGAAAACTTAATGGAATTTGCTTACATTTCATTGGCGAACTTCATGTTCACGTCCACAAAATTCATCCAACCCACAAATGCCTGTGCCGCGCCTTTTGATCCGCGCCAGACAATAAAAATATCATCACTGTAGCGTTGGTAGTACACCAACTGGTCAGTAAATGGGTTAAAAGGATGATAAATGAATACATCTTCAAAATTAGACACATACAAATTGGCGAGACTTGGCGCGCACATAGCGCCCATTGCAGTGTTGCCAACCTACATGTAAAATTGCTTTTCAAACTGTAAGATATTTTTCGGCAAAGCCAAGGAGGCGGCTCACAAAATAAAGGATACAATCTGTGGATTAAGATCAGCATTGTTTTCGAAAACCTTTTTGACTACCGACAGGGTTTCTTTTAGCAGAATGGCTATATGTAATGATTCAACGGCTAGTGACATTAACAGCATCGTCTCACTGTTAAACACCATTCCTTGCACTAAGCTGATTATACGCGTCAAATTCTTTGTGTAAGGTCACCTTTTTGGGGTTTCTGGTTTTAAAAACTAATGCCAGTTCTAACTAGTTAGGAGGAGCAGTATTGTTTTTTAATATCCTCGCCGCCCCACTTCTCATAATGTACCTGACAATGTTAAACTAATCAGTGTTACTCCACTCTTGAAGAAAGAGGGGGTTGATACGAAGAACACATCCAAACTTCGGCCTATGACCAATGTTATGTTCCTCTTGAAAATGGTGGACAAGATCGCAATTGTGCAATTCCAGGAGCACTTGGATGAAGCCCTCATTCTTCATGAGCAACAATCAGGATTTCAACCGAAGTATGGATCAGAAAGTGTGCTCGTTGACCTCAATCTCAAATGTTTAGTGTTATGGACAAGGGTGAACTGGGGCTGCTGATGTTGTTGGACCTATCAGCAGCATTTGACTTGTTAGATCACGTTTTGTTACTAACCTCACTAAACTCAGCCGCTGCTTGCTCCAACAGAGCCAATGAATGGATTCACTCCTTTTTGTCCAATAGGCAATCCAGAGTCTGTTGGGGTGATGATATATATCAATTACACCAATTTCATGACCCCAAAATACATTACACTGAACTATTTCGGGGTCATAAAATCAGATAGGGGGTTTGGGAGTTAGTTGAGCATGGGGGGGCGGGGATGGAGGGGGCAGGGTCCCCCCTGCATTTCAAACACCAAAATCCATAACAACGAAATTTCATTTTTTTTAATTTCAATGTTGTGAATTTTGATGTATTCACATAGATTCGGCGTGATGCCACCTCTGATTTTCATATAGCAACTTGCGGTGTACCGCTAGGTTCCTGTTTGTCACCCGCGCTGTTCAATGTATACATCAAAACTCTGTGTGACTCCGAAGGGGTTGTGTTTACTAACTACAGAGACAACACTCAGGTCCTCCTGGAGCTGAATGGAGACTAGACTAAGGAGGCGTCCGAAGTGAGTTGTATCTACTCAATCATTAAAAAGTGGATGTCTGAGCACTGGATGTGCCTGAATGGAGCAAAGATGGAGAGAATGATTTTCGGGTCTGGTCGTAAAACCTGTTCCCCGCTTTAAAGCATTCCTTGTGGATGGATGTACTATCAATGTGGTGTATAAAGTGAAGACACTTGGGATATACTTTGGGCCTCACATGGGATGGAGGCTCAGGTGAATTTTGTATACAAAACCTTGCATTACTACTTGTCCCTCCTTAGGCGTGTTAGGCCTCTGGTCGCGGAATGGAATAGTGCAGCTCTGGCGAGAGCTGTTATCTCAAGAAGATTCAAAGACAACAAATGATGGATGTGAGAAAACATGACTCACAAAACACAGAAAACAGCTCAAGGCTGCGCCACATCCATCACAAATTGGCCTGCATGTGCCATTACCACCAGAGTGAGACCGGTATGCAAATCAGTTTCTGACACC
>JASANK010000052.1:272000-285051 GCA_031753695.1 Desmognathus marmoratus | reverse complement strand
TTCAACGATTAAAGTCCTACGTGATCTGAGTTCAGACCGGAGTAATCCAGGTCAGTTTCTATCTATAAAAAATTTTTCCCAGTACGAAAGGACCGGAAAAATAGGGCCCATAAAAATCTTAAGCCTTTCGATTATTTCTGAAATAAAATAAAGAAATAATTTAAAAACACAAGCCAAAATAATGGCTTATTAGAGTGGCAGAGCCTGGTAATTGCAAAAGACCTAAAATCTTTATTTCGGAAGTTCAAATCTCCCCCCTAATAATGCAAATCTTATTAATTATTAATCTATTGCTTTACATTATTCCAGTTTTATTAGCAGTAGCCTTTTTAACTTTGATCGAACGGAAAGTGTTAGGATATATACAGTTTCGTAAAGGACCAAATATTGTAGGCCCATCAGGCTTACTTCAACCAATTGCAGACGGATTAAAACTATTTATTAAAGAACCTGTACGCCCCTCCACTTCCTCTCAAATTATATTTTTACTAATGCCTATAATAGCCTTAACCCTATCTCTACTAATTTGAATTCCACTACCACTTCCAAATACCCTATCAAACTTAAATCTTGGTATTTTATTTATACTCGCCCTATCAAGCTTAGCTGTCTACTCTATTTTAGGATCAGGATGAGCTTCAAACTCTAAATATGCTCTAATTGGGGCTCTTCGAGCAGTCGCTCAAACAATTTCATATGAAGTTACACTAGCATTAATTCTCTTATGCCTTGTCCTAATAACAGGGGGCTTCATATTACTTAATTTTAATATAACTCAAGAACTAATATGATTTTTAATACCAGCATGACCAATAGCTGCCATATGATTCATCTCAACTCTTGCAGAAACAAATCGAGCCCCATTTGACCTAACAGAGGGAGAATCAGAACTAGTATCAGGATTCAATGTTGAATATGCAGGCGGACCATTTGCCTTATTCTTTTTAGCAGAATATGCAAATATTTTAATAATAAATGTATTATCAACAATTCTTTTCTTAGGTACAACACTTTATCATCTCCACCCAGAACTATCAACAATTAGTTTAATAACTAAAGCTTCTGCCCTATCAATTATATTCTTATGAGTTCGAGCCTCATACCCCCGATTCCGATATGATCAACTTATACATCTAGTATGAAAAAATTTTTTACCTATTACAATTGCAATAACTATACTTCACCTCTCTCTACCAATTACAATAATAGGACTCCCCCCCATATTATAGGAAATGTGCCCGAAAGCTAGGATTTACTTTGATAGAGTGAATAATAGGGGTTCAAACCCCCTCATCTCCTAAAAAAATAGGATTTGAACCTATCCTATGAAGATCAAAACTTCAAGTGCACCCTCTACACTATTTCTTAATAAAATAAGCTAAATAAGCTTTTGGGCCCATACCCCAAAAATGTTGGTTAAATCCCTCTTTTATTAATGAGCCCATATGCCTTATCAATATTAATTTCAAGTTTATCTACTGGAACAATTATTACCTTTATCAGCAATCACTGATTCTTAGCTTGAATTGGACTTGAACTAAACACATTAGCAATTATTCCTATTATATCTAAAATACATCACCCACGATCAACAGAAGCAGCAATTAAATATTTCCTAATTCAATCAATAGCATCTGCCTTATTATTATTTGCAACAACACTAAATGCATGACACACCGGAGAATGAACAATTATTAATATGCAAACTCAAACCCCTCTTCTATTATTAACAACAGCCTTGATAATTAAATTAGCCATTGCCCCATTTCACATATGACTACCAGATGTCATTCAAGGACTAGATTTAATAACTTGTCTAATCCTTTCAACATGACAAAAACTTGCACCAATAACACTAATAATTCAAGTAAGCTCAGAAATAAATACAACACTACTCCTATCACTAGGAATATTATCTTTATTGGTAGGGGGGTGGGGGGGATTAAATCAACCTCAACTTCGCAAAATAATAGCATATTCTTCAATTGCACACCTAGGATGAATAATTATTGTAATATCATATTTTCCAGCTCTAACAATTCTCAACCTTATAATTTATTTATTATTAACCACATCAATATTTTTAATAATAATAAAATTTTTATCAACCAATATTAATAAAATAGCTTCTTCATGAATAAAAAATTTATCATTAACTTCAACAATAATTATTATTTTAATATCCCTAGGAGGACTTCCTCCACTATCAGGATTTATGCCAAAATGATTAATCTTAGAAGAAATTATTAAACAAAATATTCCACTAGCCACAATAATAGCAATATCAACATTACTAAGCTTATTTTTTTATCTACGCCTCTCTTATATAACATCATTAACTACCCCCCCAACCACAATAAATTCAAAACTCATATTACGATTAAAAATAAAATTAAACTTAATTTTACCAACAACAATTATTATATCAACAATACTCCTGCCTGTTACACCACTAATTTTAAATATAATTTAAAGATTTAAGTTATAAGACTAAAGGCCTTCAAAGCCTAAAGCAGGAGTTTAAATCTCCTAATCTTTGATTAAGGTTTGCAAGACTTTATCTTACATAATCTGAATGCAACCCAGACACTTTAATTAAGATAAAACCTTACTAGATTAGAAGGCTTTATCCTACAATCTTTTAGTTAACAGCTAAATACCTAAACTAGGCTTTAATCTACTTCTCCCGCTTTGTGGGGGAGAAAAAGCGGGAGAAGCCCCGGCAGAGTCTATTTGCTCTTTAAAATTTGCAATTTTATGTGCTGTACACCACAAGGCTTGGTATAGAAGGGACTTTAACCCTTATTATTGAAGCTACAATTCAACACCTGTTCGGCCACTTTACCTGTGATAATCACTCGATGACTATATTCAACAAATCATAAAGATATCGGCACCCTTTACTTAATATTTGGTGCCTGAGCCGGCATAGTAGGAACAGCTCTCAGTCTCTTAATTCGAGCAGAACTAAGTCAGCCCGGAGCCCTATTAGGAGATGATCAAATTTATAACGTAATTGTTACAGCTCACGCTTTTGTAATAATTTTTTTTATAGTAATACCCGTTATAATTGGGGGATTTGGAAATTGACTACTTCCACTAATAATTGGCGCACCTGATATAGCTTTTCCACGAATAAATAACATAAGTTTCTGACTTTTACCTCCATCACTTCTTCTACTACTAGCCTCATCAGGGGTTGAAGCTGGAGCCGGAACCGGGTGAACAGTATATCCCCCCCTAGCTGGAAATATGGCTCACGCAGGAGCTTCTGTAGATTTAACTATTTTTTCACTTCATTTAGCCGGGGTATCCTCTATTTTAGGTGCCATTAATTTTATTACAACCTCTATTAATATAAAACCCCCGTCAATATCACAATATCAAACACCATTGTTTGTCTGATCTGTTTTAATTACTGCTATTTTACTCTTATTATCTCTGCCAGTATTAGCAGCGGGTATCACAATACTTCTTACAGACCGAAACCTCAACACTACATTCTTTGATCCAGCAGGAGGCGGAGACCCAGTCTTATACCAACACCTTTTCTGATTTTTTGGACACCCCGAAGTATATATTCTTATTTTACCTGGATTTGGTATAATTTCTCATATTGTCACATATTATTCAGCTAAAAAAGAACCATTTGGATATATAGGTATAGTTTGAGCAATAATATCAATTGGTCTTCTAGGCTTTATTGTTTGAGCCCATCATATATTTACAGTGGATCTTAATGTTGATACACGAGCATATTTCACTTCAGCCACAATAATTATTGCAATTCCAACGGGTGTAAAAGTATTTAGCTGACTAGCAACAATACATGGAGGAGCTATTAAATGAGACGCAGCTATATTATGAGCTCTTGGATTTATTTTCTTATTTACAGTAGGGGGTTTAACTGGTATTGTTCTAGCCAACTCTTCATTAGATATTGTTCTACATGACACTTATTATGTAGTAGCCCATTTCCATTATGTATTATCAATAGGTGCTGTATTTGCCATTATAGGGGGATTTGTACATTGATTTCCATTATTTTCAGGATTTACACTCCACCCAACATGATCAAAAATTCATTTTGGAGTTATATTTATTGGTGTAAATTTGACCTTTTTTCCCCAACACTTTCTAGGATTAGCAGGTATACCACGACGTTATTCAGACTATCCGGATGCATATACCCTTTGAAATACAATATCCTCAATTGGATCATTAATTTCCCTACTAGCAGTTATTATAATAATATTTATTATTTGAGAAGCTTTCGCATCTAAACGAGAAGTAATAACTACAGAACTCTCTTCAACAAATATTGAATGACTATATGGATGCCCCCCACCTTATCACACCTTTGAAGAACCATCTTATGTACAAATCACCCATAAAACAAGAGAGGAGGGAATTGAACCCCCATATAATAATTTCAAGTTAATCACATAACCAGTCTGTCACCCTCTTAAGATGTTAGTAAAATAATTACTAAGCCTTGTCATGACTTAATTACTAGTTTAATTCTTGTACATCTTATATGGCACATTCATCACAACTAGGTTTTCAAGACGCAGCCTCCCCAATTATAGAAGAACTATTATATTTTCATGACCATGCTTTAATAGCAGTATTTTTAATTAGCACCTTAGTACTTTATATTATTACAGTTATAATAACAACAAAATTAACTAATACAAACTCCATAGATGCCCAAGAAATCGAGATAGTTTGAACAATTATACCAGCAATTATTCTTATTGTTATTGCCCTACCGTCTCTACGTATTCTTTATTTAATAGATGAAATTAATGATCCTCATCTAACAGTTAAAGCTATTGGACATCAATGATACTGAAGCTATGAATTTACAAATTATGAAAATCTTATATTTGACTCATATATAATACCTACACAAAATCTACTAGCAGGAGAATTTCGTCTACTAGAAGTAGATAACCGTATAGTTGTTCCAATAGAATCCCCAATCCGCATATTAATTTCAGCAGAAGATGTACTACACTCATGAGCAGTCCCATCTATGGGAATTAAAACAGATGCTATCCCAGGACGACTAAATCAAGCAACTTTTATTGCGTCACGACCAGGAATATTTTATGGACAATGTTCTGAGATCTGTGGAGCCAATCATAGTTTTATACCAATCGTTGTAGAAACAACCCCATTAAACTATTTCCAAACCTGAACCTCTTATACACTAGAAATTTCATTAAGAAGCTTTCATGAATAAGCAATAGCCTTTTAAGCTATAGTTCGGTGTTTCAATCACCCTTAATGATATGCCACAACTAAACCCTAATCCCTGATTTTTAATTTTTACTATATCATGATTTATTTATTTAATTATTTTAATATATAAAGTTAATAATTTTAAAACACTAAATGAGCCAACAGTACAAAATATTAATAAAAATAAACCTCAACCTTGAAACTGACTATGAATTTAAGCCTCTTTGATCAATTTATAAGCCCTACACTGCTAGGCATACCACTTATTTTATTATCTATAACCCTACCCTGATTATTATTTCCAAAGCAAACAAATAAATGACTAACTAATCGTCTAATATCCGTCCAAATTTGATTTATAAATAATATTACAAAACAACTTTTTAATCCAATTAATTTAAATGGACACAAATGAGCCCTTATTTTAATTTCTTTAATGTTATTTCTTATATCAATAAACTTACTAGGTCTGCTACCATACACATTTACATCAACAACACAATTATCTATAAACTTAGGGTTAGCAATCCCATTATGACTAGCTACCATTCTTATTGGATTTCGAAATCAACCTACTACAAGCTTAGGACATCTACTACCAGAAGGCACACCATCTCTATTAATTCCAATTCTTATCTTAATTGAAACAATTAGTTTATTTATTCGACCTTTAGCACTTGGTGTACGACTAACTGCTAACTTAACTGCAGGTCATCTATTAATTCAACTAATTTCCACAGCAGTCTTTGTACTCCTTCCACTAATACCAACAATTGCTATTCTTACAGCAGTTATTTTATTTCTACTCACTTTATTAGAAGTTGCTGTAGCAATAATTCAAGCCTATGTTTTCGTATTATTATTAAGCCTTTACTTACAAGAAAATGTCTAATGACACACCAAGCTCATGCTTTCCACATAGTAAACCCAAGCCCGTGACCTCTTACAGGAGCCATTGCAGCACTATTACTAACATCTGGCCTAGCAATATGATTTCACTTTGGATCCACACTACTTATAAATTTAGGACTAATTATTATAATTTTAACAATAATTCAATGATGACGAGATATTGTGCGAGAAAGCACATTTCAAGGACATCATACAATTCCAGTACAAAAGGGACTCCGTTATGGTATAATTTTATTTATTACCTCTGAAGTATTATTTTTTTTTGGATTTTTTTGAGCATTCTATAATTCTAGTCTTGCACCAACCCCTGAATTAGGAGAATGTTGACCACCAACAGGAGTAATCGCATTGGATCCATTTGAAGTTCCTCTATTAAATACAGCAGTCTTATTAGCATCTGGCGTGACTGTAACATGAACACACCATAGTATAATAATAAATAACCGTAAAGAAACTACTCAATCCTTATTTTTAACAATTTTATTAGGCCTATATTTTACCGCCCTTCAAGCAGCTGAATATTATGAAGCCCCCTTTGCAGTTGCGGATGGAGTTTATGGATCAACTTTCTTCGTAGCAACAGGATTTCATGGATTACACGTAATTATTGGATCTCTATTTCTACTAACATGCCTTATACGTCAAATTAATTTTCATTTTACATCTAATCATCACTTCGGCTTCGAAGCCGCTGCTTGATATTGACACTTCGTAGATGTTGTATGATTATTTTTATATGTATCAATTTATTGATGAGGATCATGTCTTTTTAGTATAAAATATAAATGACTTCCAATTATTAGATCTTAGTTTAATCTAAGAAAAGACAATGATCATAATTATAATATTTATTACTATAGCTATCTCAATTATCTTAATCACCGTTGGATTTTGATTACCTATTAATAATCCAGACGCAGAAAAATTATCCCCATACGAATGTGGATTTGATCCTCTAGGATCTGCACGTCTCCCATTCTCAATTCGATTTTTTTTAATTGCAATTCTATTTCTTCTATTTGATTTAGAAATTGCTCTATTACTCCCAACCCCATGAGCTACTCAAATATTGCCAATACACATATTATTTTGATCTATTAGTATTCTTCTTCTATTAACCTTTGGCTTAATTTATGAATGAATGCAAGGGGGATTAGAATGAGCAGAATAAGTATTTAGTCTAAAAAAGATTGTTGATTTCGACTCAATAGATTCTGATGCATCAGAAATACTTTATGTCTCCAACCTTATTTACATTATATTCAACATTTATAGTTAGTATTTCAGGATTAATTATTCAACGAACCCACCTACTATCAGCCTTATTATGCTTAGAAGGAATAATATTAACACTATTCTTGATAATATCCCTCTGAACAAAACAACTAGAAAACACAATATATATTTCACTTCCAATATTTATATTGACTTTTTCCGCCTGTGAAGCAAGCACCGGACTATCTCTAATGGTGGCAACTACCCGCACACACGGCACAGATCATTTAAAAAATCTTAATTTATTACAATGCTAAAAATTATTATACCAACAACAATAATAATTCCAATAATTTGATTATCATCTAAAAAATGATTATGATTTAATACGATTAGTAGTAGTTTATTTATTGCTATTATTAGTCTTATACTCCTAATACTTCCTCTCGAAATAATAATTATATTAAATAAATATATAGGCCTAGATCAAATTTCTTCACCTTTATTAGTTTTAACCTGTTGACTTCTTCCACTAATAATTTTAGCTAGTCAAAATCACCTAAAAAATAACCCAAACTATCGTCAACAAATATATATTTCAATATTCACAATTTTACAAATATCACTTATTCTAGCATTTTCTTCAACAGAATTAACCTTATTCTACATCTCATTTGAAGCAACCCTAATTCCAACATTAATTATTATTACTCGATGAGGAAATCAAACAGAACGCCTAAATGCAGGAACATATTTTCTATTCTATACCTTAGCCGGATCTTTACCACTTTTGATCGCCCTTCTTCTATTATATAATTCAATAAACTCTCTTTATATAGAATTTTTACTTAATTTATCTCAAATATCATTAATATCAACTACAAATAAGATTCTTTGATTAGCATGCTTAATAGCATTTATAGTCAAAATACCATTATATGGAACCCACCTATGATTACCAAAAGCTCATGTAGAAGCCCCTGTAGCAGGCTCAATAATCCTCGCCGCAGTATTATTAAAATTAGGCGGATATGGAATTATTCGAATCACATTAATATTTACCCCTTTAACAGAACTCTCCTATCCATTTATTATTTTGGCTTTATGAGGTATCTTAATAACTGGCCTAATCTGCATACGACAAACTGACCTTAAGTCTTTAATTGCATACTCTTCAGTAAGCCATATAGGGTTAGTAGTAGCTGCTGCGCTTATTCAAACCCCTTGAAGTTTTACAGGAGCAATTATTCTAATGATTTCACATGGTTTGATTTCATCCGCCCTATTTTGCCTAGCAAACACAAATTATGAACGAACTCACAGCCGAACAATACTACTCGCTCGAGGACTACAAATAATACTTCCACTAATAACTACTTGATGATTATTATCAAATTTATTTAATATAGCCCTCCCACCAACTCCAAATCTATGAGGGGAATTAATTATTATAACATCACTATTTAACTGATCCCCATGAACTATCTTAATTACAGGATTAGGAACACTTATTACAGCTGCCTACACCTTATATATGTTTATTATAACCCAACGAGGACATTTACCAAAACACTTAAAATATATACCAGCCACCTATACCCGAGAACATTGTTTAATAATTATGCATTTATTACCAATGTTTTTATTAATATTTAAACCAGAATTAATCTCGGGAAGCTAATGTAAATATAATTTAATTAAAATACTAGATTGTGATTCTAGCAATGAAAGTGAAACTCTTTCTATGAACCGAGAAGAGTAAAGAAACACAGAGACTGCTAATTATCTGATACGTGGTTAAATTCCATGATCTACTCAACTTTTAAAGGATAATAGTTATCCACTGGTCTTAGATATCAAAATTCTTGGTGCAAATCCAAGTAAAAGTTATGGATTTTATATTAATTTTTAATTCCTCTATTATTTTATCATTATTTTTACTTTTTATACCATTAATTATTAAAACCTCAAAGACCTGATATATTATTGTTAAAACATCCATCAAAATATCTTTCATAATTAGTATATTACCCCTAATAATATTTATTAATAAAGGAATAGAATCAACAGTAACTAATTTTAATTTTATATTAATTAATAATTTAAATATTTATTCGAGCATTAAATTTGATCAGTACTCAATTGTATTTATATCCACAGCTTTATTTGTCACTTGAGCAATTCTAGAATTTACTATTTGATATATACACTCAGACCCAATAATTAATAAATTTTTTAAATATTTATTAATATTTTTAATAGCAATAATAATTCTAGTAACAGCCAATAACTTCTTCCAACTATTTATTGGATGAGAGGGAGTCGGAATTATATCATTTCTTTTAATTGGATGATGACATTCACGAGCAGATGCCAATACAGCTGCAATACAAGCCGTTATATATAATCGGGTTGGTGATATTGGATTAATTATTACTATAGTATGACTAGCAACTAATATTAACTCTTGAGAAATTCAACAAATATTTATAATATCAGAAACAAAATCTCTAATCCCAACATTAGGATTAATCTTAGCAGCAACTGGAAAATCCGCCCAATTTGGACTTCACCCATGATTGCCAGCGGCAATAGAAGGCCCCACCCCAGTATCAGCCTTACTACATTCAAGCACAATAGTCGTAGCAGGAATTTTCTTGCTAATTCGATTTCAACCAATATTAGAACAAAAACCTCTCTCTCTAACAATTTGTCTTTGTCTCGGAGCCCTAACTACTATATTCACAGCCACATGCGCTTTAACTCAAAATGATATTAAAAAAATTGTAGCATTCTCAACATCAAGTCAACTTGGATTAATAATAGTCACAATTGGACTTAATCAGCCACAATTAGCGTTTTTTCATGTTTGTACCCACGCCTTCTTTAAAGCAATATTATTTTTATGCTCCGGCTCTATTATTCATAATCTTAATAATGAACAAGACATTCGAAAAATAGGGGGTTTACAAAAAGCACTCCCAGTAACAACAACCTGTTTAACTATTGGCAGTTTAGCATTAATCGGTACTCCATTTTTATCTGGATTTTTTTCAAAAGACGCAATTATTGAAGCAATAAACAATTCAAATCTTAATTGCTGAGCACTTATTATTACACTTATCGCAACCTCTTTTACTGCAATCTACAGCTTCCGAATTATCTTTTTTTCATCAATGAACACCCCACGTCTTACTTCAATAAATTATATTAATGAAAATAATAAAATACTATTAAATCCAATCAAACGTTTAGCTTGAGGAAGCATTATAGCAGGATTAATTATTATTATCAATTTACCCCCAATAAAACCTCAAATTTTAACAATACCATTATTATTAAAAATATTAGCACTTATAATTACCTTAATAGGATTAATTTTAGGAATAGACCTATTAAATTTATTATCAAATTCAACATCAAAAACTAAGCCCTATATTTTTTCAAATATATTAGCATTTTTCCCACATACCATCCATCGCCTTTCACCCACATTAAAAATATTAATTGGACAAAATTTAGCCACAACAATTACAGACTTAATATGATATGAAAAATCTGGACCCAAAGGAATTTTTAACCAACAACTGCCATATATCAAAACCACTACAATATCTCAAACAGGAATAATTAAAACCTATATACTAGTATTTTTTATCTCCACCTCTTTTATTTTAGCCATTATATCCTAAACGGCTCGTAAAGAACCACGTGACACCCCACGAGTAATTTCTAATACCACAAATAAAGTTAAAAGAAGAGCTCACCCAGAAATTATTAAAAAAATCATCCCAACACCATATATTAAACCTACCCCACTAGAATCATATATAGTTATATTAAATTCAATTTCTCATCCTGAAAACAAATTTTCATAACCATGAATATTACAAGTTATCAAATAATAAACTATAACCCCAACTAAATAAATAAAAATATATATGAAAATAGACCAGCTTCCTCAAGCTTCCGGATAAAGCTCAGCCGCTAATGAAGCAGAATAAGCAAACACCACCAACATTCCCCCTAAATAAATTAGTAATAACACAAGAGATAAAAATGAAATACCCAAATCAACCAAAACTCAACACCCACAAACTGCGCTTAAAACTAAACCTAAAGCCGCATAGTATGGAGACGGATTAGAAGCTACAGCAACAAACCCAATAATTAACCCAATTAAACCTAAAAAACTCATATAAACCATAATTTTTATTTGGATTTTAACCAAAACCTATGATCTGAAAAATCAATGTTGTATTCAACTATAAAAACTAATGGCCCACATTATACGAAAAACACACCCACTTTTAAAAATTATTAATAATTCTTTTATTGATCTTCCTGCCCCATCAAATTTATCATATTTATGAAATTTTGGGTCATTACTAGGAATTTGTTTAATTTCACAAATTATTACAGGATTATTTTTAGCTATACATTATACAGCAGACACTATTTCAGCATTCTCATCGGTAGCACATATCTGTCGAGATGTAGATTATGGTTGAATAATACGGAATATTCACGCAAACGGAGCATCTTTTTTCTTTATTTGTATTTATATACATATCGGACGAGGTATTTATCATGGATCTTATATATATAAAGAAACATGAAATATTGGGGTCATCTTATTATTTCTCGTTATAGCAACCGCATTCGTAGGATATGTACTACCATGAGGTCAAATGTCATTCTGAGGAGCCACTGTAATTACAAATCTTCTCTCAGCAATTCCCTACTTAGGAGATACAATAGTTCAATGAATTTGGGGTGGGTTTTCAGTAGATAAAGCTACCCTTACTCGATTTTTCGCCTTTCATTTTATTTTACCATTTATCATTTTAGGAGCAACTATTGTTCATCTCCTGTTTCTTCATGAAACAGGATCAAATAACCCAATAGGACTTAACTCAAATGAAGACAAAATTCCATTTCATCCATATTTTTCATATAAAGATATACTGGGATTTTTAATTATATTGGCATTATTAATGTTATTATCCCTACTGTCCCCAAATATTCTTGGAGACCCAGAAAATTTTACCCCAGCCAACCCACTAATCACCCCTCCCCATATTCAGCCTGAATGATATTTTCTTTTTGCCTACGCTATTCTTCGATCAATTCCAAATAAACTAGGAGGAGTCATTGCATTAGTATTTTCTATTCTCATTTTAATACTTATTCCACTACTACACACTTCAAAACACCGAAGCTTAGTATTTCGACCAACCACCCAAATCATATTTTGATTATTAATCGCAAACACATTAATTCTCACCTGAATTGGAGGACAACCAGTAGAACCACCATTTATTGAAATTGGCCAAATAGCATCAATCTTATACTTTTTATTATTTATAATCCTTATCCCACTTGGGGGAATTATAGAAAATAAATTAATAAAATGATGCTTATGTAGTTTAGAAAAACATTGGTTTTGTAAACCAAAGAACGGAGGATATTTCCTCCCAAAAGCATTTAATTTTCAGCCAGCAATCTACAGTATTAGACCTGACTTTTAACTTCCAGCCTCTTCCCCCAGCCAGCAATCTACAGTATTAGACCTGACTCTTAACTTCCAGCCTCTTCCTCCAGCCAGCAATCTACAGTATTAGACCTGACTCTTAACTTCCAGCCTCTTCCTCCAGCCAGCAATCTACAGTATTAG
>JASANK010000033.1:1788-12271 GCA_031753695.1 Desmognathus marmoratus | reverse complement strand
GCTGGTTCTTCAGAACAGTTATATTATTAATTGGTTTGATCAATAGAATAACATCTAGCTTACCAGTGCTTTCCTGTTCTCTTCTTGTTACAGGTGCAGTGTCACAAGTGACAACTCCGGTCCTTGTGAACCCCCCTTTTTGCCTGCTGACCTATTTACATAACAAAACAAACGGAGAACCCCTGGTTCAGTGTTCAATCTTCACATTGACATGAGACTCATACGATAGCAATGGAGCTCAATATTTATTATAAATGTGATTTAAAGAAGGTTTCTGTTGATTTCCAAATTCATACTCATACTATATACATATATACATTTGTACAATATCTTCCTTAGATTTCTCATGAAAAGCACATATGTCAGTCCATATTTGGCTAATCAAGAACAGCGAAAAAATCTCAAAAATGTTCAATGCAACGCGTTGCATTGAACATTTTTGAGATTTTTTCGCGGGGGTTCTCCGTTTGTTTTGTTGTGTTATTACCCGGTTAGTAGAACCCCTGAGTAAGCCGGGTTATCCTTTTTGTGATGTTTTGACCTATTTACATAGTCAGAAGGAAAACAGGGGAAGTCCTCTATTCATCGTCGCTGGCTGTGTTTGCTTGGAAGTCCAACAGGTAGTTGCAGTAGTAGTTATTGTATCAGTGGTGGTAGTTGCAGGTGTAGTAGTAGCAGTAGTAGCAGTATTGGTGGTGGTAGTTGCAGTAGTATTAGTGGCAGTAATAGTAGTATTGGTGGTGGTAGTAGCAGTACTGGTGGTGTAGTTACAGTAGTAGTAGTGGCAGTAGTAGGCAGTGGCAGTAGTAATGGTGGTGGTGCTTTGGTATGTTGGGGAAGGGGGTGAGAGGTAGGTAGGCTGGGGGTGCCTACCCCCCATTTTTTAATTTTTTTATACCCCCTTGGGTGGGGGGTTGTCCAGATCGCCCCATCCTTATTAAAAAAAATCCTCGTCCTCTGTGGTAATCTCACTGCAGAATCCTTATTTTGGATCCTGCAGTGGGTGTGGGCCTGTTGGGTGGGGGCCTCCATGCACAGCTGATAATGTCAGCTGTGCATGGAGGCCCCAACAGCCTCTGTGCATTGCGTGCCGAGGGTGCTGGCTTGCCTGCGCCCTTGACGCGCAATGCTCACATCGTTTTTTTTGGGGGGGCCAGCCTCTGAGTGTGCATTTTTTATTTACCATTAAAACATACTTGAAGAACTGGCTGGTTATCAAAGCATTTCTTTCTTCGAGGGCCACCCTGCAAAAAGGCCATCCTGGGCCCTTTTCTGTTGAACTTACTGTTGCCAGTGTGGGTTGGGGCGGGGAGAGGCAGAACTACATGCATCAACGCGGTGGTAGCGGGGAAGAAGTAAACGCTACACTATCTAGAGATGGAAAAAGCAATTCGATAGAGAAATTGGCATGCATGCAGATGCAAAAAAATGCATTGGACTTTAATAGGAATACAGAAGAATTTGGGGTTCAAGTACCCCTTTAACAATATTGGCTTTAAACTTGCCTGTGACTTTTTCTGACTAATCTGCAACACTGTGGGAACTAGTAGTGATTACTAGTAGTGAGACACTCAAAACGTCAACTGAGTGAAAGCTGAATAAATACGCAACTACAAGTAAAAAAACTTTCACTAGACTGCTAGTGTGGGACAATTTGCTTATTTTCTTGTTTTTCCAGGGTAGCATTTAGCATTTCTGATCACACAAAAAATGTTGCTTCTAGAAATTTTATTTGGTACCTACAATTTTTGCCTTGGGAGCCAATGGCACCTATGCCAAAAAGTTAGCCTGCAGCCCTGTCTCTTCACTCCCTCATCCCTTCTGTGTTTTCCGTCTCTCACTTACATTTTTCGTCTACCTCCTTTCTGTGCCTCAACTCTCCTGTTTTCCCTTCCTCTGGCCCTGTGACATTTCTCCCACTTGCAGCAGTCGCTTATCTTCTACTACACCCTCTATATTGCACCATCTCTTGCTTTACTCCCTGATATCTGTTGCCTCTGTCCACTAACAGTGTTCGCTCTCTTTCACTCCGCTTCTTGTGGGCCTCATCCCTTGCTTGTCTTCCTTCTCTTATTCATGTCTTTCGTCTACCTCCTCTATGTGCTTCCACTCTCCTGCTCTTCCCTTCCTCTGGCTCTGTGATCTTTCTCCCACTTGCAGCAGTCCCCGACGCATGCAAGGGTGTGACTTGCCTGGGTTAAACTAGGTTCACTAACCACAATGCCCGGCAAAAAATGGAACAGTTGCAAAGATTACAGTTTTTTGCCACATTGGCCTCATCATAGGTGCCACAATGTGCAGGCAACCATGCAAACTACCTTCTTCTGTGTACCCCTACTCATTACGTTGAAGTTGGGTGACTGAAAGGGTGGACTAGTGAGTGAGTGGCCAAGTGGGTGGATGAGTGGTTTGGTGAGTGGTAAAGGGGGAGAGTGGGAGAGTGGGCACAAGAGTGAATGTAAGGATTGGTGAGTGGCCACCCACCAACCTCAGACACAGCATGGCAGTCACTCATGCTAGCAGATACACACACACCCTCCCCCATGGGCGAAAATCATGGGCAACAGCCCGGGGCTGTCATCTTGTGATTCTCACATGCCCCCTTAGACAAAATTAGCACAATAAAAGGTGCATGTGCTGTGGCACCACAATCTGCACACTGACTGTAAAAAAAAAAATCTTACCTGTACACATGCATCCAGAGTTGTCTGTAGCTCCTTGAAGGCCCCACTTGGCAGTGGACTGGCTCCAAATTGTAGGCTAGGGTAAAAATCAATAGGCCCACCAGCTGTGCAAGTTTGCCACCTTTAAGGCTTTGGGCTGCACAGAGTGGCATCCCACAGCCTCATACCTACTTCTTTTGCACTAGCAGCATCTGCTGAACTATAAAGGTGCTGGGGTCAGGTATCTAGGGACTCTCTGCAGAGGACTTGCACATGGCCCACTAGCTGTGCATGTTTGTCATTCTTGAGGCTGTGGGCTGCACAGAGTGGTATCCCACAGCCTCATAACTAAACTTCTTTTACACCCTCAGCATCTGCTGAACTATAAAGGTGCTGGGGTCGGGTATCCAGGGACTCTCTGCATAGGACTTGCATAGGCCCAGTCAGTACAAGCACAGGCCCAACAGGGGCATTTGAAGACAGGCGGGGAATGGGGAAGGTGTGTGGCAGCTACAACCACCATCTTTATTTATTTTTTTATATTTCCCTGGTGGCCTAGTGGGTTGGGTGGAGGCTGGCAGGGTACCTCCACCCCTCCTTGGTTTGATTGCTGCAGAGCGGGTCTGGGAACATTTAGTGGGCGAACACCCAATCATGCAGCTACTGCTGCCTGCTTTGTTTATATTTTTGAATATTTTTTTAACTTTATCCTTGGTGTCTAGTGGGTGGGGTGGGGGCTATCATGGTGGACCCACCGCTCCAGGGGTTTTAGGGAGTCTCTATTAGGTTGGGGGGCTTGGGAGGGAGGCAGATCTGCCCCCTTACTCCATAACTCAGAGTCCTTGTCCTCTAGTGGCAGTGAGCCCCACCTCCACTCTCTGCATTGCAAAGGATGCACAGAGGGGAGGCAGGACTCATACTGCTGGATGAGAGAAGAAAGGATCTTCCCCCTTTTCATCCAGCAATGGGAAGCCCCGGGCTGGCTCTGACGCTGCACCAGCCATGGCTTCAGTGCCCAGTGAATGCAGTTTCGGGAATCTGATTTTGGTTCCCTGAAACTGTGTGACCTTAGGGGAAGTGGGGGGGGGGGGAGGGGGTCATTTCAAAGCTGACAATATCAGCTTTGAAGTGAAGTGGTTTCTCTGTCATTGAATAAAAACAAATCATTGTTTTCTGCAATTGATATTTTTTACCATTAGTCCATAAAGAGTTTCATTAAGCTAAAGTGTACCATGTCAGTGACCAATAAATGGTCCTTTGTAGCTTTTATTTATAAACCGATCTAAATGATTGTCCATGGGGTTAAGGACATACATGCAAATTCTTAATAATATGGTGTGCTGGGGAATGCCTGCCATATGGTGCAAATTCCCCAGTGCACCGGAATATCCTTGTGCACGCTACATTCTGTTTTGCATGCGAGCTGTTCATTGGGCGTTCGCTGGCTGTCCAGCGCCTTTTCTTGGTTTGGTGCCAGGTGTTCATTAGAAATTTGCTTGAGGCGCTTTCTGAGTAGCCTTCAGCAAAGGGGGAATCAGATCCAGTTACTAGAAATATCACTTCGCTCTTAGCTTCTCTGATTGCTCTGTTGCCAGATAGCTCTGGAGTTTATCTGGCTCTGGCTATCAGCTCTTAGCTTCAGGAACCTGGGTTGTTGAATGGTGATTGTGAACTTTGAATGTGCGATACCTGAAGACTAGGCTGCTGAGACTGTCAAGACTCTTACAGTTATTGCCCTAAACTGTCCCCATCCATCCCCAAGATTTTTCTTCTTTCTTTTCCTTTCCACTCAACCCTCCCTCTCTTATCTCTAGGGGTCAATGCTGATCCTACCTTCTCACTCTACTCCCTCTTTGGTCTGGGCACTCTCCCTCGCTGTCCCCTTTCACCTCAGACCAAATTCCCCCCTCCGAGGGCAGTTGGACAGTGTCCCGAAGGCGGCGGGAGCCGTGCCCGGGCGCTATACAAATGCTGGCATAACATAACATAACATTTAGCAGAGGGTGAATTTGAGGTGTGAGGACAATCACCTTGTGTGATCATAGTTGGAGATTTAAAGTGGCACTCAGCCCCTATGCTTTAAGAAAAAAATATAAAACAACTTACTTGCGCTCTTTGTTTATCTGCTTGCAAATATTTTCTGGCTTTCAGAAGTGCCTCTGCTCAGCAGTTGCATAATCCAGCAACTACTACAGTGAGAGGCACCATCTAGGGATTGAATTGAAAAGGTAATTCAGCGTTTACCCACACACACGTGTGTTTCTGCAGCCAATTATTGCTATTCACTGCATCTGTGAATAACAATAATTAGCTGCCGGAACACGTGTGTGTGTGTGTGTGTGTGTGTGTGTGTGTGTGTGTACGTGCTTAGGTGTACATGCCAAATAACCTTTTCAATTCAAACCCCCGATGGTGCCTCTGTCTCTGGCAGTTGCTGAGCAGAGGCACTTCTGGCACCAAGAAAATATTTGCAAGCAGATAAATGAAGAGCTCAACTAAGTTAAATTTTATATTTAAATAAAAACATCGAGGCAGAGTGTCACTTTAAGCAAACTGTATTATTCATCCATTTGTTTAAATATAAAGTATTTCATGACTCCTAATACTTACTTTTTAAAATGGGCATGAAAAATGTATCCTGTTATATTGCATATTTATTTTCAACATGCATGAAAGTGAACGTTATGATAATTGTTCCCTAAATAAACAATGAATTTATGTCAAAGTAGTTCTTAAATTATTATTCTTTATATCAAATAAACAATTACTTGTACTTTCCCTCCAGAATTCAAGACCCTGGTAAAGCCAGAAGCATCACCTATGGACAAGAGAACTTCATGTCAGATTTGTAAGGTTAGCTTTACTTTCCAGCACTATCAACAATACCACAAGCATCTGCAAGGTGACTGTAGAACAACAGAGCAAGCACCTCACATCAAATGTGGCTGTACAGTCGACAAAGAGTTTCTTTGAAGCAGAAGAAAATTGCTTTCCAGTGCACATATTCTATCCAGAAACATACAGGCCTAAAAACAGTGCATCTTTTATTCCTGTTCGCTGAATTGAGTGCAAAAAGTTATCAAAGACTGAGACTTTGAAAATAAATTCATTTAGTAGAGATGTCTCGATTGCTGTTCCTCGAGATCATTTTGCAGGTTTTCAGTAAATGAAGATTATATGTGTTCTTTTGATAGATATGACAGTTTAATATTGGTAGAAATGTCTCACATTGTAACTGTGAAGTTAATTTACCTATGCATTCTCTGCTCTAATATAAGACCGCTAGAAGCAGTGCAGAGTGAGACTTTGAAATCAATCATTCACCCCAACAATATGTACATTTTCATGAAGGTCTTTACATGATTTTACATTTGTAAATTCTTTATCTGTACAGCTCTTATTGTGGTAGGGGCCAGCTTACTGTTCTAACAAATGTTGAATAAAGCAATACAAAATAACAATATTCGTTGTTCTGATGTTTTTACCTTTAAACACCGTTTGAAATGTAAATATATTTATTACATTATGTTTGTGTCTAGCACTATATCTATCCTGTTTGGGCCAATCATGAATCCATAGACTGTGGCATTTATTTTTACTTTTTGACCAGCTTCCAACTTAGGTCATAAAGGCACAGCTCTCAGATCCCATTCAAGATACCACTGACATAGTCAACTTAAAGGATCAGTTCGGTCAAAAACTAACCCCCCTTTTTTTCTACCACATGAAAATACTTGGATATAACTTTCAAATGCACACATGCAAAAGTCTTACAAAGCATTTTTTCCTTACTTTTAGTGCATTTATTTTCTGTGATTCCTATGGCTTTCACACAGCACAGGAACGCCCCCTCTTTGCTTCCCTCTTTGTTTACATTAGAGCATTCCCTCACCAGCCAATCCTCATGTCTCTCCGTGGACTGCCTATGCTGCAGATGAAAGAGCAGGGGCAGCACCCCCTCCCTTGTGAAACCATTCTGTTGTGTGTGGATAGCCTGCAGAATGCTGTGAGGCAATTTCTTCTATTGTTATGGTGAACTCAATGCTAAGATATGCTAATTTGCCAACTTGTGAAAACGCTGCAGGGATATCCTGGGAGCACTTTTTATACCTTTGGGTGTGGGGCTCAGTTTCAGTACTTGCTGGCTCCAGTGCAATTGAAGCCACGCATGTGTGCAGCACTGCCTACGCATGGTGAAAAAATCACAGAAGAGGGGTGTGCCTCAGAGACAAACCTTTAAAGGCAATATCTCCAAAACTGTGCATGACATGGCATGCAAACTTGGACACAGGATTCTATGTCAGGTAAACTTAATTTTAAACCGAACTTGTATATACCGCTGGACTGGTCCTTTAAGCTGGGAGTAATCACCCTGATTTTGAAAAAAGTAAGGGTCGATCAACTGGATCCAAAAAACTATAAACCAGTTACACACGTCTGCCACTTAGGGTGCCTCACAAAATGCTTTGTCACAAGTCAATTTCAGCAGCATTGTGAGGCAATCATCATATTTCATCACCATCAGCCATGCTTTCGGCAGGAGAGGAGGACAGGGAAAGCCTTACAGCAAATCAGAGAAAGCCAGCGAGGGTAGGATTAAGGAGCCCACCCTTTTGCCATTGTGCTGCTCAACCTATGAGCATCATTTCACATGATTGGAAGCCAGGTTCTCCTGCAGAGGATTGCGATATATGGGTTGGTTGGGGCACTGCATGGAAGTGAATTGCCCCATTACACAGAGGCTAGAGGGAGCAAGTGAGGTTTTGTGGACATTAAGCTGGCGAGAGGTCACCCCCATTTTGGGTCCCTCAGGAGTAGACTGTCTCGCCCATGCTCTTCAACCTTTACTTGCAGCCACTAGCTTGTTTGCTAGAACCCTTTTGTCTTTGTTTCTAGATGTATGCTGATGATATTGAGCTCTTGGTAGACATCCAGGGTACAGTGGAACAAGTAGGCCAGGCTGGTGGGTTGTTTGGAGCAGGTGAACGCATGGATGAATGGCAACTATTTGATTTACAACTTGAATTATTTCTGATGGTACAGCGTACCAGCAGACGCCACAATTCAAACAAGAAGACCTGAGGAGTACAGAACAAAAGGACAAACAACTCGGCAAAATGAGCCGAATTGGAAGAAAGACTGCACACACATGATCCTTGCACCATAAAGGTAAGGATGCATGCAATTGCACTAGGTGTCCGGAGCCTCGCTTTAAAGCAAATGTTTCTTTATTTTTTCTTGTGCTGCCTTTCAAAAATGCCGTTTTGCAAAATTTGCAGACGGCTTACTGAAGCCTGGCAGTTAGGGAGGGGTCAGAATGTCCAAACCTGTGATGGGATGTCAAGGAACCATGCAGGACTTGGCACTTGCACAGATATCAGCTGCAAGGCGGTTTCATCTGTCCTGCCCTTCTTTCTTCCATCCTTCCATGCTTTCTTCCTTTCTTTCTTCCATTCTTCCCTTCTTTCATCCGTCCTTCACTTCTTCCTTCTTTCCCTTCTTTCTTTCTTCCTTCCCTTCTTTCTTCCTTCCTTCCCTTCTTTCTTCCACCCTTCCCTTCTTCCTTCCTTCCCTTCTTTCTTCCATCCTTCCATTCTTTGTTCCTCCTTCCCGTCTTTCTTCCATCCTTCCTTACTTTCTTCCTTCTGTCCATCCTTCCCTTCTTTCATCTGTCCTGTCCTTCTTTCTTCCATCCTTCCCGTCTTTCTTCCATCCTTCCTTACTTTCTTCCTTCCGTCCATCCTTCCCTTCTTTCATCTGTCCTGTCCTTCTTTCTTCCATCCTTCCCTGCGTTCTTCCGTTCTTTCTTCCATCCTTCCCTTCTTTCATCCGTCCATCCTTTCTTTCATCCATCTCTTCTTTCTTCCATCCTTCCCTTCTGTCTTCCTTCCTTCCCTTCTTTCTTCCTTCCTTCCCTTCTTTCTTCCTTCCCTTCATTTTTCCATCCTTCCCTTCTTCCTTCCTTCCCTTCTTTCTTCCTTCCTTCCCTTCTTCCATCCTTCTCTTCTGTCTTCCATCCTACCCTTCTTTCTTCGATCCTTCACTTCTTTCTTCCTTCCCTTCTTTCTTCCTTCCCTCCTTCCATTCTTTCTTCCATCCTTCACTTCTTTCTTCCTTTCATTCTCCCTTCCTTCCCTTCTTTCTTCCATCCTTCCCTTCTTTCTTCTATCTTTCCCTTCTTTCTTCCATCCTTTCCTTCTTTCTTCCATCCTTCACTTCTTTATTCCTTCATTCCTCAGCCTTCTTTCATCCGTCCTTCCCTTTCTTCCATCTTTCCCTTCTTTATTCCTTCCTTCCCTTCTTTCTTCCATCCTTCCCTTCTTTCATCTGTCCTTCCCTTTTTTCATCTCTCCTTCCCTTCTTTCTTCCATCTTTCCCTTCTTTCTTCCTTCCTTTTTTCTTCCATCCTTCCCTTCTTTCATCTGCCCTTCCCTTCTTTCATCCGTCCTTCCCTTCTGTCTTCCTTCCCTCCCTTCTTTCTTCCTTCCTTCCCTTCATTTTTCCATCCTTCCCTTCGTTCTTCCTTCATTCCCTTCTTCCATCCTTCTCTTCTGTCTTCCATCCTACCCTTCTTTCTTCGATTCTTCACTTCTTTCTTCCTTCCCTTCTTCCTTCCTTCCTTCCTTTCCTTCTTTCTTCCTTTCTCTCTCCCATCCTTCCCTTCTTTCATCCGTCCATCCCTTCTTTCTTCCATCCTTCCCTTCTTTCTTCTATCTTTCCCTTCTTTCTTCCATCCTTCCCTTCTTTCTTCCATCCTTCATTTCTTTCTTCCTTCCTCCCCTTCTTTCATCCGTCCTTCCCTTTCTTCCATCTTTCCCTTCTTTCTTCCTTCCTTCTCTTCTTTCTTTCATCCTTCCCTTCTTTCATTTGTCCTTACCTTCTTTCATCTGTCCTTCCCTTCTTTCATCTGTCCTTCCATTCTTTCTCCCTTCCTTCCCTTCTTTCTTCCATCCTTCCTTTCTTCCATCCTTCCCTTTCTTCAATCCTTCCCTTTCTTCAATCCTTCCCTTCTTTCTTTCTTCCATCCTTTCTTTCTTCCATCCTTCTCTTCTTCTTTCCCTTCTTTCTTCCATCGTCTTTCTTTCTTTCTTCCTTCCCCTCTTTCTTCCTTCCATCCATCCCTTCTTTTATCTGTTCTTCCCTTCTTTCATCTGTCCTTCCCTTCTTTCTTCCTTCCCTTCTTTCTTCCTTCCATCCTTCCCTTCTTTCATCCGCGCTTCCTTTCTTTCATCTGTCCTTCCCTTCTTTCAACTGTCCTACCCTTCTTTCTTCCATCCTTCTCTTCTTTCTTCCTTCCCTTTTCTTCCTTCCCTTCTTTCTTCCATCCATCCTTTCTTTCCCTTCTTTCTTCCATCCTTCCCATCTTTCTTCCTTCCTTCCATCCTTCCCTTGTTTCTTCCATCCTTCCCTTCTTTTTTCCATTCTTCCCTTCTTTCTTCCTTCCCTTCTTTCTCCGTCCTTCTCATCTTTCTTCCATCCTTCCCTTCTTTCTTCCATTCTTCCCTTCTTTCTTCCATCCTTCCCTTCTTTCATCATTCCCTTCTTTCTTCCATTTTCCCTTTCTTCCATCCTTCCCTTTTTTCTTCCATCCTTCCCTTCTTTCTTCCATCTTTCCCTTCTTTCTTCCTTCCTTCCCTTCTTTCTTCCTTCCTTCCCTTCTTTCTTCTATCTTCCATCCTTCCCTTCTTTCTTCCTTCCTCTTTCATCCTTCCCTTCTTTCATCCGTTCTTCCCTTCTTTCATCCGTTCTTCCCTTCTTTCATCCTTCCCATCTTTCTTCCATCCTTCCCTTCTTTCTGCCTTCCATCCCTCCTTTATTCC
>JASANK010000018.1:157406-171208 GCA_031753695.1 Desmognathus marmoratus | reverse complement strand
GTGTGTGCTAGAACACGTTAGCTCAAGACGCTCTTGTGCTGGTGTTTCCAGGTCATATTCTCTGACATTGTTTTCACCGGACTATTCTCGCCTTGGACATTATATACTTTGTCAGCACCCGGTATTGAGCTTCTAGGGGGATTCTAATTGGTGAGCGTGAGATTCGTTTAAACGCCCTCTAGAGAACACTGTTTTCACTTGTCAGGAAACATTATTAATTCGATATCCCTTGTTCCCTTTTGTCTCCCTGCATTAGGTGCTGACTCCCAGGATTTGTTATCTGGTTCCTGGTTGGGACCCCCTTTTTCCCTTCTGGGCTGTCTTGGTGACGGACAGAGGGGTATTAAGAGGGTTACCTGTTTTCATCTCATCCCCAAGTACTTGAAGGTCCAACACCTACCTTTGTCATGTCTGCGGTTTTGTTTTTAGATTATGATTTTATTACTGCGCAATGGTTTTATCTGTTTTTGTTTTTGTCCTGCGCTCTGATGCTTCCGGGCTTGAAGCACATTATAAATAAATTAATAAATAAATATATCCTATTCCTCAAAGGGTACTTTTTATGGTAACTACTGCTATAATATAAAAGTGTCAGTTTATCCCAGCTGGCATTACAGTTTGGTGTTTTAAATGCATATGGTAAAACAGGTTTGGCTTAGAGGGACAATTCAGCCAACCACTTTTAGTTTTTCTTTAACGTGTTCTTAGTTGCCTGAATGCAATTCCCCTTGTTTTTAATTTTAAAGCTATTTAATAACACAGCTTTTCAGTGTTTGATCTTCTTCCCTGGTTGCACCTATTTTGTGGTGTCACTGATTATTTACACAATCCCTATGGTGGAAGTGACATTGTTTTTCTTTTTTCCTTTTGCAAAGCGCAGAGGAAAAGAAGAACAACAGTGTAGCATCCACCAGAGGGATTGTGCAAACAATCAGTGACATCACAAAATGGATGCTGCCAGAGAAGAAAATCAAGCACTGGAAAGTTGTATTATTAAATAGCTTTAAAACTAAAAGCAAAGGGAATTGCATTCAGGGGACTAAGAAGACCTATAAGAAAAAAATATAAGTGCTGGGCTGAACTGTCCCTTTAAGATTGTGCGCCTGATAAGGATTCCCATGTTCCCATGGTCATATGAAAATTAGTTGACTTCCGTAAATCTGAGGTTAACCAGTACCAAAATTGGAATCGAGTTTCTCCCCTGCCTTGAGGACAATCATAGCTGCTCATTCTTTCATTTAATAGCTGCCCTTTAGAGACGCATGTTTGTCTCACCAATCCTGCCAAATTTTCAGTCTCCCACCTCAATCAGCCATCCCGGCCTTGCTTCTTCTGCACCACCCACCCCCAGGTTAGCTGTTTTCTTGCAGTATTCAGGACAAGTATTCCTTTCTTCCTTCCTTAATGCTGGGGAGGAAAGGCAACAGGTGGGAGGGGGTGGTGGTAAGGCGAGGGCTGGAGGTTGGGGTGCTGAAGTGTTGTGACATGTGCAGTAGTGAAGTGATTTAGGTGAAGGTGTGATGAGGTGACGGTGTGGCGAAATGAAGTGTTGTGTGGGGAGTGGAAGTGAAATGAAGCGACAGGTGGGGATGGGGTCCTGAGGTGAGGCAGTGGGTGGAAAGCTGAGGTGAGGCAATGGGCGGGGTGCTGAGGTGAGGCAACGAGTGGGGTCCTGAGGTGAGGCAGTGGGTGGGGTGCTGAGGTGAGGCAATGGGTGGGATTCTGAGGTGAGGCAGTGGGTGGGGTGCTGAGGTGAGGCAGTGGGTGGGATTCTGAGGTGAGGCAATGGGTGGGGTGCTGAGGTGAGTCATATCACAATCCTGCATTCTGGTCAGATGGCCTTGTGTCCACCTAAATCTCGGGTTTAATTCTCAACCCCCAGCCAGTGCCTCCCAATTCCTGACTAGGCAGGTGAGGCACTGGTGCCAGTTCACCAAAATCACAGGGGTCATGCAAATTACACACATGGCATCGCAGAAGTGGTGTCACCTGGCCTAATGCTAATACAACTGGCCCTTTGACAATCAATTTTTATACAATGACCTGGCTAAAAATTCCTCCCTGTGAACTTTTTTGCCATCACTGTGAAAGTTTAGTGGACAATCTTTATTATTTTATTCTACTTTGTCTTCACTTATATAAGATTAGACAAAAGTGGCTAAAGGAACCTTGCTTTAAAAAAAAGCCCAGCAATTGAAACTGCGTTGTTAATCGATCTAACATATGATCAAATGGTGAAAATACACTGCTATGCCAAGGAGGCCTTTGAATACCGTGCACTTTTCAACTGTCCTCAGCAGTGGAGCGACCAGGCTCAAACTTCGGAGGTAGATAAACCTGAAGAATGGGGGAGGGGCCAACCTCGATCAGAGTGTTGGGAATATCGTAGGGGTAACATATACCTGATACTAGTACTGCTGCTGCTGCTTTGACATTTGTTGACTCTAATCTGGCGCTTTTGCTGTTCTTAGAAGCTTGCCAGGCAGTCATCAACCCCTATTTGTCCCTCAAGAAGTTCCACTCATGGCTGCCATAATCATGCCTCAGAGCCCCTTTTGGGGGCGGCTTTAGCCTCAGTAGCTGCACATAGTTGCTCCTTTGATCCTCAATGATTGCAGCTTTATTTTCTCTATTTTTCTTATACTTAAAATAGATATGAAAGCAAAAGATTGTGTTAAATTCTCTGCTGTTTTTAACGGTTATGATTTTTGTCAGAACTTGGCTACAATGAGTTACTTTTAAATGTTATTCAGTGTGGCATTTTGTAAATCTTTGTGCCCTAAAAAGCAAATAAAGATTATTTGAACAACAACCAAATGCAAAACTGAGGTTCACAACATCTCCTCGGTACTGAGCTCCTCCCTTGCGAAGAACCGCCTCTTGTTTCTTCCCAGCTCAGACATTATTCTGAATCACAGTGACAAGCAGAGGCAGACTGGCTCCAAAAGTAGGCCTGGGGAAAAAATCAACAGGCCCACTGGTTGTGCATGCTTGCAGTCCATGAGGCTGTGGGCTGCACAGAGTGGCATTCCACAGCCTATGACTAGAACACAGGCACATATTTACTTCTTTTGCACTGCCATCAACTGCTGAACAATAAAGGTGTGGGGGTAAGAAATGCATTGACTGCATAGGACTTGCAAAGGCCCAGTCAGGACAAACACATGCCTAAAAAGGACATGCTGGAAACATGCCCCAGGACAGGCCCTTCGGGAATTTTCCCTAGTTCCTTATAAACAGTCTGCCAGTGGTGACAAGTACTGCACAATGCTTTGCAAAAACAGTACTTTCAAATAATTTTAAGTTACTGAAAAAACAACAGTTGATACAAAATAGCGACATTTCCTTACCTTTTTTTTGCTCCTTTGCACTGTTGGGTCGACACTCGAAACTTACATTTTTCAAAAATCTACACAACACAATATACCGGGCTCTGTGGAAATTTCACCAGAGTCCAATACAATCGAAGCCTAAGGTAGATATCTCAGAGACTATAAACAAGAGAATATTACAGGAAGGTGCTAATGATAACCTTCTAGTATTATATATATGATTTGTTTTCATATTCAATGGCGGGTGAGCGCACTGAAGTCTATTTGCCCGTTTTTGAGCAATTCTGAGTGTATCGTGTTAGCGTTATCAGACTCATTCCCTTTTTCTTCTACAGCGATTTCTGACCGGTTCTCGGTCTTTACAAGATTCAACAGTATGTAAGTGTTTCAATAATATTGTTTCTAAAAATGTATTCACACACTTGAATGATTTACTTATATAACTCACTGCTTACATGTATACTACAACTTTTTTCTTGTAGAAACTTGCAGAAAACTAAATTTGAAACTGGCATAACTAGTGGTTCTGCTGATGAATTGAATTCGAAACGCGTTAACCTATGTGACCAATTTCACCTTCTTGACGGTTACAAACTCTTTGCCAGTGATTGAAGAACGTTATAAATACACAAGCAAGACCAACCTATCAAAAGAATATGAATAAAATATTCTGGATTACATTGAAGTAATATTCTCTAGTGTTTTCTTTAAACAAGGTCTACTATACTTTTGTCAACTCAGCGCGGTTATCGCGGTGCAACCCGAGTGCCGGTGAAGCGTGTGGACTAACGCTTACGGTTTTTCCTAACTTATGGTCACACCCTGGGTCACAAGGGTTTCTACACCAGGCACCGATACTTAATGATACGTATTTCATACTAACTTTGACTTTACTGTGATTAAGCGTGATTTAAGTGTGCTGGCTCCAAACTACTACTATTATTTCTGTTTGGGTGAAAAAATACAACCTTCATTAAATGATACACATAATGCTCTTTTTAACACTGCATGAATTTACTTTTTTTTAAATTTTACATATGAACTTGGCATTATTATGTATCTTGGGTATGTTATAGCCATAATATGTTCAGCGTTCTCTCCCAATTGTAGTTGAGAAGCAATGAAGCATGAGGGAGATATATTGAAGAAAAATATGAAATCCTTTGTCAGCCAAACCATTGTTAGCCATGCGCTTTGTGCTTACCCACATACAGAACATTTTACAGATGGAGAAACGCAAGCACATGTACCAACCATCTTCACTTCACGCGTCTTCTAGGTTGATATGGGGTGTGGCTGTGGCTCTGTTGGTCTTGAATCACTAATTATCTGTCAGTGATATGTCTGAGGTTCTTGGCAGACTCTCCAGATTCAAGGAAGTTATACATACATAAATCTGCACATTTTTCAAGAGGCCCACAAGAGTTTTGAAATTCAGCAAAAAGAATTTGCAGAATTCGGCATTTGTCTGTTTGGGCTCAATTTCAAACGACATGATGGACAAAGTGATCTCAATTTTGTACAATTGATTTTTACGCATCCTCAATGCAAACCTGTGGGCATTTTGGAGCCACTCGCTCTGTTACTTAAAACTATTCCTGCTATTGACTCATATTTTGAATCCGAAAATGGAGCAGACCATCAGAATTCCAAAAGAGAACCAGAAGCATATTACAGACAGTTTATTTTTATTGCAGCCAATTTAATCGCCATCAAAAATAAACGATTATTAAACATTGAACTAGGCCACCCTCTGAATCCCGTCCAGGGGGTTGGTGGGGAAACACTCTGCATCCCCATTGCCCTGACTCTTTTATATCTCCACCTAAAACAACAATGTTTGAGGTGCCAATGAAGTGGGGGTGACAAAGTTGCCTATTACCAATATTGAGGGTGTGTTTTAATGCAGGAACCTGGTGCTGGGAGATGGGTGGAAGGAAAGGAAGGCTTTTGTCAGAGAGAGGTAGGAAACATCAGACTGGAGCACATTGGTGTGGTAGGATCTCGCACCTAGGTGGGTGGGCGCGTGCATGTTGTGGGGTGAAACAAGACAGTTGGTGGGTGAGACAGTTGGTAGGTGAGCATGGTGAGATGAGGCAGTGGGTGGGAAGTGGGTTGAGGCAGTGGGTGAGAAGGTGGGTCGGGTGAGGTTGGAAGTGGATGAAAAGGTGGCATGAGGTAAGGCTGGGGGTGGGAGGGTGGATGATCTGAGGCCGTGTCCGAGGTAGGCTGGGATGAGGTGAGGCAGTGGGTGCGTCAGTGGATGCGTAGCATGTGGTGGCATGAGAGTGTGGTAGTGCGTGGGGTTTTGGGAAGAGGTGAGACAGTGGGTGGGGGAGACAGTAGGTGGGTAGGTAGTGGGGAGATACTGTAGTGGGTGGGTGGGTGGGTAGTGGGTATTGAGACAGTTGATGGGCTGGTAGTGAGAGGTGAGACAGTGATGGGTGGAGAGAGGTGAGACAATGGCTGGTGGGTGGGGAATGGGGAGGAAGTGAGTGGCTCTCTCTATGTTTCGACAGAGATTAAAAAGTATTCTGATGGCTTCGTCAATTTAGGGCTTTCAGAGACTGTAGTAGCAACTGTCAGTATTTATTATTTTATCAATATCCCTTTGCAGGGTATTCTAATCTGTTTTGATATCTAGTTATGTATACTCAGAGCTGCCTCTTTTGTATGTGAATGTGCATGTATTGTATTATTTTCTTTTGTTTATTTTTACTTGTTGCAGCTTGCGATATCTGGGGTGTTTTCTTTGTGATGTTGCGCCTTGAAGCTACGGCAATATGTCTGCGCATTATAAGTTAATAAATCAATCAATCAAATCAATCACGGGTGGGTGGGGAGTGGTGGGTTCCAGCTCTTTCTCCTCTCCCAGGTGGGTGGATTGGAAGTGGTGCAACAGTGGGTGGGTGGGGAGATATGTGACAGTGGGTGGCTGGGGGAGTGGTGAGACAGTCTGTGGGTAGGGAGTAGTGAGATATTGGGTGCTTTGGTGTTGGGAATTGGTGAGACAGAAGGAGGGTTGGTGGGAATTGGTTAGAGGGTGGGTGGAGAGTGGTGAGAGAGAAGGTGGATAGGTGAGTGGGGAGTGGTCTACAGGGTGGGGAGTGGTGAGACAAGGTGGGAGGGTGGGGAGTGGTGAGATGAGACGGTGAGTTCGTGAGGTGACATATTTTGGGTAGTGAGCCAGTGGGTGGGAGGGTGGACGGGGTGAAGTGAAAGAGTAGGTGGTGGGGAAATACCTGTTTTCAGGTCAATTTAAAGTGAAGTTAACATAGTACAGGTGTTTATAAGGTTAAAATGACCAGTTACCTCTGTACACATAGGCAGCGTTTATGAATAGCACACAAAGGAGACGATTTACTATCTAAATAATCAATAACACTTACAAGAAATCTGCAAATCAGGCAATCAGAAGTCCAGGACAGCAGTAGACAGAAGTATTACTGACACGAAACCGAAGGCAATTAGTACCAACACTATACAGGCACTGTAGAGCTGGGTGCGTAAGTGGCGGCAATTGCCATGCTGTAAACATTTTAAACCTTGTGTGAGAGCTTAAAACGCATTGCTGGGGACATTTGACAGTTTTACAGGCTGCACCACCGAGCTGGGTAAGACATTGGAGGCGATTGCCAAGCTGGAAAATTGTTGACACTCACACCCCCCAACCCCACCGCACAAGCCCCCTACCAAATACAAAATCAAATCTAAGGCAAATCACAACAAGGAAAAAAGGGCAATTTCCTACGAAGGCAGTATGTTTTTAGGCCATCATACTGCTTTGAAAGGTTGTACTTCTTCTGTGCCGATGGTGAGCGGTAGGATGCAACCCTGGTGTAGTGAAATTGCCGAATATTTTGATGTGTTTCTTGTCGGCATGATTCACAACACCAGCTGCAGCAACAATACCAGAATCCAGCAGGCATCTTCCTGTCCATTTCCTCAAAGGCATTTCTTGTTCTTCCAGGCTGATACATTGACAACAAACGACGTGTGCATTTGATGTATTTACAAGTTTTAATATACCCCTTCATCTAGTCCTATACTGTGCATAAACTCATACATTTCTTTAGGGTAAGAATAGAGCTTGGCAAGCCTCAAATTTTTCAACACGAGCCGAATCCGAGCCGAGCCAGGTGTGGGCTCCACGACGAGCCGAGCCCGCAACATGGTATAAATGTAGTGCATTTATGCATTATAATGCTACAATGTGGAGCACTAATGTATAAATGCACTGCAGTTATAGATTGTCACTCAAGGCTACAGTATGCAGAGCATTCCCTCTGCTCTGCATAAATGAGTCCCTTGGCTTGAGCTGGGCTCTTGGGAGAAATTTCAGGCGAGCCTGAGCTGAGCCCGAGGTTGGGCTCGAGCCAAATCGAGCCAGCTAGGTCTCCCAACTCTAGGTAAGAAGTGTAGAAAAAGTAGGGATACTGTGAACTGAGAAGAGTGGGTACTAACATGCAAAATGAATAAGAGATGGCTGGGAAAAAGTAGTGGTGCTGTCCCTTAAAGAGGCAATACTCTTTTTACCTATTTAACTCATGACTGTTCTTTCCTCTCAACCTGGCCTTCGCCTTCTTTGCCCGATCTGTATCCTGGGCTTGTCTGTGATTTCTGTGGGGGGGAGAGAGGACAGCACCGCGAAGTCTATGGACAGTCGACTGTTGGGGTGGTTCTTATGTTTTGTTCTTCTGTATTGGTCCTACTGTTCTCCGTTTGGATGTGGGTTGGAAGCTCACCGGCCATTTTTACTTATTTTTATGTTGTCCTCTGTTATTAGCGCTTAATAAATTTGTATCAAATCAAATCAAATCAAATACACAGTACTGTCCCCTCAACCCTCCGATACCCTCTCACTTCGACCTCCACATTTCTTTCTCAGAAGTTTATAGGGCAATGAAAAAGGAATCTGCTTCTCCACTTTTTCAATTACTATGGAGGCGGACATCTTGATTTTCACGTGTGCCTTGACCCAGGATGCATTCTGTCTTCTTTGATTTCAGCATCTGTTGTGAAGTATGGCGATAAGTAGGAAATATTGTTCCGACTTCAAAGCATGGCTATTGTTGGTGCTCCAGAAAAATACAATAATAAATCAGTTAAAAAATGTAAACATTTCAGTGGTGAAACCTTCAACACATTGGTTCTCAGTAACTTGAAGCAGTGAACTGTGATCACTAGTTCAGCTTAACTACACTCACCACAACTGAAACCTTTGCTCTGCTGTGAAAATCACTCTCTCCCACAATGCAGTGCCCAGCCATTAACAGCACCCGCCCACTGTAATGTCTCCATGCTGCAATCGAGTGAAGCTGAAATTCAGAGAGACATGTTTCAAAATATGTTATATAATTAGAGAATAAACAGGAGCGAGATGCTAGTGGATAGGTTAGAAAAGGGGGGCTGAGACCGTACAGTATAGAAGATGCAAACATGACATTATTTGGCCAGGTGTTGCAATTAAAGGGGCACTCCGTACCCCCAATATCACTTGTGTGCATTGGAATCATGGCACCGTTTAAAGTACACCTTTTTTTTGTATACTCATTCAGGTGCCTGAGCAGAGTTTTTGCTCTTTAATTTTTCACTGTAAGTCCCTCTCCCTGCTTTGTGAACTGTATGTGTGTATGGTGTTTTTATTGAGCATGTGCAGGTTTTTTCCACCCCAGGCCTCTGGCTTTGGGATTTCAAGAATTCCATGACCAGTAAAGTGAAGTCATCTGGTTCTTTCCCCTCTGGGTGGCTGGAAGAACCGCCAGTTAGGGATTACAAAGCTCGCTGATTGGCTGCCACTTTACAAACAACATTCAGAAACAGCAGCTTATCCAGGCAACAAAGGAGCAAAGGAAAAGGCATACTTTGATAATAAAACAATGAACTTCATTGATGTATATGGAAAAAAAGACAAATGCACAACACTTTAGAAAATAAAAATACAAACTATAATGTGCAATGTAACATTTACATTAGGTCACTTTTTGCTCGGAATGCCCCTTTAATCAAATGAAAATGGCACTAAGATAGGGGAACGCAAATAAATTCAGTCAATGCTAAAGAAGATAAGGAACAAACAACCCAAAAGTGTTGATAGGGACAGTCTATAATCTAAGCTGACTCAAGAACTCTTACAGCTCCATGTAAGGATAGTTTGACACAGCTATCCTCTACACCCTTTGTAACCAAGAGCCCCCTCTATTTGCTTTGCTCTAGCACATGCCCCCTTCCGTGAATCAAATGAAAAAGTCTTTCGTTAAGCACACAACTGTCAATCGACTTTGTAGCACTTAAAAAAGGCATCCAGGTGGGGGGAGGCAGAGTACAAGAGGTGGTTTGAACAGATCTATGTAAACACACCGACTTTTCTACACCGAATTTAAAAACACCAAATTGTCAGTGTTTTTAAATCCGGTGTAGACAAGGGGGTATGACCCCGCTGCCCGCACCATATACGCGGAGAAACCCCTCGCAGTCCCCGATTCGTTTTTAACACCCCGACCCCCCTTCTGATTTTATTAACCTGATCTAAATCGGTGTATTTTAGGTCGTGTAATAAAATCGGTGTGTTGGGTGAATACCGGTTTGAACACATATGTATAGGTTTGTAATAGCGTGAATCGGTCTGCTGGGGGCCCCAGTCGGTTGCCCAGACAGACTGGTTTGGACGCAGGAAGTGGCTCAATCAGCAACTGCTGCTACAGCCAATGAGACTTCTAGACAAATAAGCCTCTCCAATAGATATTTCGACTTAGTTTCCATTGGACAGCAGATTGTCATGGAAGCAAATGTGTTCTCCCTTTAATGGGAACGGCACAGCATTAGCAGGGCGGCTGCATAAGACAACGCTGTGCTGTTTGTGACATCCACACAGAGGCCTTGGTTTAAAGCATGACAGATTACAGCATCAAGAAGCATAAATATCAACTCTAATCCACCATGTCACAGGGTGGGAAAGCCATCTTATTTTAAGTATTGGTTACCAAAGGTGTTGTAGATCTGTATTGCAAAAACACTACCTCCAGACCAGCCCTGGTGCACCAACAACTTTCACAACAAGGGCAGCTGAAAGAACACAGATGGACAACCACCTCATAGCCCAGAGGGGCCACTGTTTCAGGGGTCAGAAAACAGTGATTCCTCCCACAGATCAGAAACACATGCCCAGTCAGGGTTGAGGTTTCTTTAGCTTTAGGGTAAATAGAGCGTCTCAGTAGTCTCGAATTAGAAAGGGGGCCTTTTGTTTTCTTGGAGGCATACCCCTTAATTGGATAACACTTGTACCAGCCAGTACACAGGTGAGCGGTGCAGAAGCAGAGCCACTGTCATCGTGGAAAGTTAGGAGGCACCCAGGTGCCCACCAGTGATTGAAGCAGTCTGTCCTTTCTTTCATCCAACATGGAACCGAGGCCTGTGCCTGCTGAGTCAATTCTAGTAAATGACAGACATCCACAAACACCCATAACCACCATTTGACTACAAATCAGTTAATGTGATGCAAGAAAAGAACATTTTCTCCACCGAGAAGTTGGTTATGAAAAAGTCTTCTTTAATAACAAGGAATTCTTTCGAATTGTTTTTAATTGTTTCAAATGAAATGATTCCGGAAGATTTTGTACTTATGGTGATAGCACATTGTTTTTGAGTGTTTCTTCATAATCAGAACAGCTGCACATACTATGGGCAAAGTAACGGAGGGCAATCCTTGAGGCCCTCATTATCCTCCCTAATTTAGATTCTCTCTGCTCTATATTCCTCTACAGCTGTTTGACTCTGAGAGGTTGGCTGGTGGGTGGTGTGAGGGTTGGTGGGGAGTTAGGAGGGAACTTTTTTAAAAATTTTGCGTGAGTAACCTTTATTGGGGTGGTATTTTTGTTTCGATTATTTATTGCTGTGCATTATAATTAAGGCTCCCGGTTTTATGGTATTTATTATTTTGCCATTTCCATATATATTTATCCATATTTATTCTGTGAAAATATACCTTATTACTAGTATTTTTCCGCATTTAATTTAGTGCAAAATGTCTGCTTTATTTTAATATATAAGGAGGTAAAACAATAAAATACATAAATATGAAAATGCATTAATATGAAGCAAACTAACAGAGTTTCCAGACTTGCCTAGTGCTTTATCATTACAATAATTAACGTTCAGATGAAATTCCCCATTTTGCCCTTTTCATGCTGTCAAGCTACACAGCCTTTGGCTTTGAAGCCTTGTTTTTAGCACGAAAAGACAGTTAAAAAGAGACCAGATTTCCGTTTTTTTCCATATGTATGAATAAATACAGAGAAATAATCTTTTCCATCTGTATTTATCGTAATAATCAGTAAATATGGAAAACTGGGAGCCTTAATTATAATTTTTGTGGTTGTAAGTGCGCTGAGAAGCTTTGTGCAGTAGGCGCGTTAATAAATTTTATTGATGTTTGATTGAAAGTGCTGGGGGCTTGGCAACTATAATTCAGGTAAAACACTTCTCTCTGTTAGCACACTTCCATGTGTTGGATTCTGAAATATACTGCATCCAAGTAGCACAATGGCAAGGAGCATGTGCCTCGCGAGCTATCTGTCTGACCGGACAAATTGGTAAAGGGCCAGGACCATAGTCCTGGTACTTACAAATGCTGGGCTGAGCTCCATTTTCCCACATCCACCCCAGCAGTCAATAGCAAAGCCTCCTCCTTAACTGTCCAACAGAGCCATGGCAGTTGGGTCACAGGCTGAGAACCGGAAATATTGGTTCGCAGCACAGAGAATTCAGCGCAAATTCTTCCACGCTGAACTCTCTCTCACACGCTGCCTGGCCCCCTCCTCCGGTCACCAAATGCCGGGGAGACTCCCACGGGCCCCCTTTCCTTCCCTCCCCCACCCCTCCCACTCTTTCAACCCCTAACCCCTATCCTATCGGCAATGAGAATTCTTGCGTTGAATTCTCAGCGCCAAATTCATCCGGACCCGAAATATTGCAGTGGGTCCTACAGGGTTAGTAGATGATAACATCAGTGATTTTACATGTCAAACAACAGGGGTGAAATTAAAAAAAATGTGTTTGGGTCATGACTCAAATATTAGTTGCTCAGTAGAGCCCCAATTGAATTATCTGTCGGTCAATAGGGTCCCGACAGGAATATTTGCTGCTCAGTGGGTCCCGGTATGAAAACACTATCACTAATTTTGAAATCAGGCCAATGTCTACCTTACATTACGTAGTATGCAATAATGCAGGGGATCACAATTTTACAGCCTTGGGCATCTGCTTACTGAGCTGCTTAATGGGTACCCCCAATCAAACCAACTGGCCTGAAATGCTCAATTCTAAATTAACTGTTCCGGAGACATTGCTAACAAAAGTCTGTCATTAAAACAAAAGTATGTTTTTCATTGAAGTAATCAGTGTTTTACAGTACACTTAGTATACATGTTCAAACCCGGATTGAAATCCAAAACTAGTTAAAAATGGTTCAACCTCTTTCAAATAGGATTTCTTTCAGCTCAAATTAATCTATAAGTGAAATCTGAGTCTGATTGTATCTGATGTGAGTAGGTTAAATATTTTTCCAGACATGTGTATATAGAAGTCGTTTTTATAGTCACAGACAAACTGGTACTTATATATAATGCATGTACATATTTTCTAACTAAAATATTATTTAATAATTTTAAAAATCTTTTTAAAAGTGTAAACTATTTAAAACTATTTAAACTTTTTAAAAACAAGTATACCTTTTTATAACTATATTAGTCTATGTAGAAATGTTTTGTAAAATAATTTTTATTGATGATAAAGAACAAATAACAAAATAGAAATGACAATATAAACATTTTTAGAGGTAAAAATTAAAAATAGCAATGATTACATGTTTTAGATAAAAAATAAAATAAAATAAAAATAATAATAAGCACATGTATAAAATGTTTGCTTTATGCATATATACAGTATCGAAATAATTGAAATAATTGAAATGAAATAAATGAGAAATAATATTACAATACCATAGTACATCATGGAATGAAAAATGTCAACACAGTAAGTAAAACATGCACTAAATAAAATCTATTATAGTGGATCAAAAACTAGAAAGTTATCATTACTAGAATTATCATTAGATAAATATAGCAAAAATGGTTTCAGTTTTTCCGTTTTTTTTTCATCAAGGTTAAAATATCAAGGGGCAAATTAGATGCACATTCTAATTTATGAGTTAAACATTTATAATTCCACTATTCAATGTAAGTTTGGGTTGAGAATCTTTCCATTTTCTAGTAATCACTTGCAAAGTTAATACAATACCTAAATCAAATAGTTTAACAGCATAAGTGGTAAAATAAACTGAGGTATTATCTTCCACAGAGTTAAAAAATGATTCAAGTAATGCTTGACCATGCAAAATATTGAATAAATCATTAATTTTAGCAGTAATCAAACTCCAATAATTACGTAAGTCTTCACAAGAAAATAAAAAAA